>CAUYRT010058421.1:0-38596 GCA_963574885.1 Lepilemur ruficaudatus | reverse complement strand
GATTTCAGTTCTTTCCATTTTTCTTATGGAAAATTCCAATCATAAACATAATTCAATAGAACAGCATAATGAATCCTCAGGTACACATCACCCAGCTTCAAAAATTATCAATATTTGCCAATTTATTTCATCTTAACACCCACTCTCTATATATATATAGAGAGAGAGAGAGAGAGAGAGAGAGACATCCAATTATCAGTACAGTCACATTTAGAACATTCCATCGTCCAAAAAAATTTCCTGTGGCCTCTCTGCAGTCAATCTCCACCCCCAAAACTGTTCCTATACTTTTGCTTTTTTGAGAATTTAAAACAAATTTATAACAAATCATACTGCAGCCTTTTGCTCTTGACTTCTCTTTCACTTAGCATGATGTTTTTGACATTCAACCATGTTTTTGTATGTATCAGTAATCCCCTTCCATTTTTATTGTATTATATTTGTGGATAGATGAAATGTTGTTTATCCATTTAACAGTTGAATATTTGTTTCCATTTCTTTTAGTATTATCAGTAATGCTTCCAAGAATATTCATGTACAAGTCTTTGTGTGGACATATGCTTTTATTTCTCATGGATAGACACCATAGGGTGGAAATTCTGGGTGAAATGGTCAGTGTATGTTTAACATCCTAAGAAAATGACAAGATGTGTGCCAAAGAGGCTGTGCCATTTTGTGTTCCTTCCAGCAATGTGTAGCTGTTCTAGTTGTTGCACACACTCACCAACACTTGGTATCGTCAGTATTTTTCACTTTAGCTATCCTTTAATTAGTTTTAATAGTCTAGTTAATTTATTTGGATTTTCTAAATACCAATGTGTACAAAAAGTGATAATTCTTTTCCTTAGTGCCCTGTCTAGAACCTCTAAACAACTAGCAAATAATATCAATAATTACAGACATCCTTGAGTTGATTTTTATTTTAACAATAATGCTGCCAATATTTTATTGTCAGGACCTCACTACATTTGTAGTTAGTCACATTAGGAAGAGTCCTATTTTTAGTTTGCTAAGAGTTTTTTTTTTAACCATAAATGGATACTGAGTTTTTATCAAGTATTATTCAGCATCTAAAAAAATCAAATGTTTTCTTTTTCTACTTTGACTTTCCGATACAAAAATCTAAATTAATACATTTCCTAACATTGCTCCTTGGGTTTCTTCTGCTACACTAGTGTTTATTCCATGAGATTACGTTAGTACATATTTCTAAGAGGAAAACGAAAACTCTAATCTTCGAGTTCTTCATATGTAAAATAGGAGTAAAGTATATGGAAAGATACATAGACAAATGGGTTAAGGAACTATTAAGAAGATTAAATGATTAATACCAAAACCAGGAAAGGACACAACAAAAAAAGAAAATTACAGACCAATAC
The DNA here is from genome assembly GCA_963574885.1 of Lepilemur ruficaudatus. Lineage (NCBI taxonomy): Eukaryota > Metazoa > Chordata > Mammalia > Primates > Lepilemuridae > Lepilemur > Lepilemur ruficaudatus. The sequence continues at coordinate 37,217 of CAUYRT010058421.1, read as the reverse complement.
CCCTCATGAATATAGATGCAAAAATCCTCAACAAAATTTTAGCAAATAGAATACAGCAGCACATCAAAAAAATAATTCATCATGAACAGGTGGGCTTTATTCCAGGGATGCAAGGCTGGTTCAACATACACAAATCCATAAATGCAATTCACCTCATAAATAAAAGCAAGAACAAAGACCATATGATACTCTCAATAGATGCAGAAAAAGCATTTGACAAAGTCCAACACACCTTTATGATAAAAACTCTTAACAAAACAGGCATAGGCGGCTCATACCTTAAAATTATCACATCCATTTATGACAAACCTACAGCCAACATCATACTAAATAGGGAAAAACTGAAACCATTCCCACTTCGAACTGGAACTAGACAAGGATGCCCACTTTCTCCTCTTCTATTCAACATAGTGCTCTAAGTCTTAGCTATAGCAATTGAGGCAAGAGGTGGGTATTAAGGACATCCAAGTGGGTGCAGATGAGATCAAACTCTCGCTCTTCACCAATGATATGATATTATACCTAGAAAAACCCATGGATTCTTCCAAGAGACTCCTAGATTTGATAAATGAATTTGGAAAAGTCTCAGGTTATAAAATCAATATACACAAATCAGAGGCATTCATATACGCCAAAAACAGTCAAGCTGAAACTCAAATCAAAAACCAATACCTTTTACTATAGCCCCAAAGAAAATTAAATATCTAGGAATAAATTTAACAAAAGATACGAAAGACTTATACAAGGAGAATTATGAAACACTAAAAAAAGAAACTGCAGAAGATATAAAAAGATGGAAAATCTACCTTGTTCATGGATTGGTATAATCAATATTGTTAAAATGTCAATACTACCTAAAGTGATCTACAGGATAAATGCAATCCCCATCAAAGTACCATCTTCATTCTTTACAGACCTAGAAAAAATAATTCTTCACTTTGTGTGGAATCAGAAAAGACCTCATATAGCCAAAGCAATCTTAAGTAAAAAGAACAAACTGGGAGGCATCAGTCTTCCAGACTTCAAGTTGTACTATAAAGCAATAATAATCAAATCATCCTTTTATTGGCACAAGAACAGAAGCATTGATCTTTGGAACAGGACTGAGGGTCCAGAGATGAAACCGTCTGCATATGGTAACTTAATCTTTGATAAACCAGACAAAAATATACATTGGGGAAAAGAATCTCTTTTCAATAAATGGTGCTGGGAAAACTGGATAGCTACATGCAGAAAAATGAAACTGGATCACTACCTCACTTCTCACAAAAATACACTCAAGATGGTTAACAGACCTAAACCTAAGGCAGGAAACCTTAAGAATCCTAGAAGAAGAGGTTGGGAAGACCTCTTTCAGACATCGGCCTGGGCAAAGAATTCTTGAAGATGACTCCCAAAGCAATTAATGCAGAAACAAAAATAAATGTGATATATCAAATTAAAAAGCTTCTGCACAGCCAAAGAAACTATTACTAGAGCAAATAGACAACCTACAGAATGGGAGAAAATATTTGCCCTCTACACCTCCGACAAAGGTCTGATAACAAGAATCTACCCAGAACTCAAAAGAATTAACAAGAAAAAATAAAACAACCCCATTTATAAATGGGCAAAGGAGATAAACAGAAACTTTTCCAAAGAAGACAGAATAATGGCCAGCAAACATATAAAAAAAGTTCAACATCTCTAATCATTAGAGAAATGCAAATCAAAACCACAATGACATGCCACCTAACCCCAGTGAGATTGGCCTCTATCAAAAATCCCCAAACGACGAATGCTGGCAAGGATGTGGAGAGTCAGGAACATACTTCCATTTCTTCTTTTTTTACTGGGTCCATCTTCTTCAATTATTCTTATCATGACTCCTAATTTTTTTTTTTTTTTTTGCAAATACTAACTCTTCAAAATGGTGATTTTAATTCTTTTAGATAAGTACACAGAAATGAGATTGCTGTATCGTATGGAAATTCTATTTTTAATTTTTTGGGGAACTCTATAAAGCTTTTCATAGTGGCTGTGCCATTTTACATTTCCACTAACAGTGTACAAGGGTTCCAGTTTCTCCACATCCTCACCAACACTTATCTTTCTTTTTTTAAAAAACAATCAAAATTAATAAAACTTTCTAAAAAATTACCCTACTTCACTGTTACTATTTGTCATCACACTTTTTAAAAGAATAGTTTATACCATTGCTTTGAAATTTAATTGTAACTCATAGTAATTGTCTTCTGCCCATGTGTTGTACAAAATAATGTCATTGTGCTCATCAATTATAAATTCTTATTTTTCCATGGTATTTTCTTTGTAACTTTCTGCAATATTGAGTATCATGGACTACTTTTTTCTTTTAGACACTGTTCTTCCTTAGCTTTAATGCACTCAGTGATTATTATTTGCCCCACAGATTGAAAATTCCTGCTATATGTACTCATAACCTTGGTAATCACATTTAATTCTGTAATTTATTGTATCACCTCTATGAGGGTGTATCTAAAATTTTATCCAAACTCTTAACCTTATTTCCAAACTTTTGTCCCATATTTTCGACTGCCTGCTATATATCTATGCATTTAATCTCTTCCAATAATTCTGTAATATTTTATATAATCAAATAAATTTCCCCATTGGAGATTACCTAAGAAAGGATATAAATTTTATTTCTTATCAATGTAGAGATATTATTAATGAATGCCACGGTGATGGTTCGATGACTGGACAACAGAATAGTGAGGTTAATTTGCTTCAGTCTTATCCTCAACAAGGTTTTTGGCTTTATGATCATCATCTTTTCCCATCTGGTTATTTACTTTTAATCTTCAAAATATACAAATACTGGATTTCTCTAGATATATTATACATTCCAAGAATTAATTAAAACTGATAGAGTTCTTGAGTGTCTAGGGGTACATTAGCATGCATATGAGTACACATGAGGTTTCTATTTGATTTATGGGATTGGATGCTTTTTATATTCTTAAAGTACTAACATTTTAAAAAACAGTGACTTATTCAAATGAATCCCTTGATCACTTAAAGGAAAACATCTTTACATGATGCTGTGTTTTGAATTTCCTGAATATAATAGTCAAGCAACACATGTTGTATATTACACAGCTACTTGCCTCAGGATGCAGTGTAGATTCATGTATCCTTGCATATTTTCTATTAAATTTGAAGTGAGTCCAACCTTTTTATAAACTTTAACTTCATACAATGGTTTGATGGATAAAAGAGTTATTCAAATTACCATAACTGAGGATGCGGGTACTTTGAACATCACTATCAAAATTTTATAAACAGATGTGACATTTATGTATTAAAGAGAGAAATTTACATGTAAGGAAATTTTTCATACTGAATTTATATTCTAAAATTGTGTGTGGTAAATAACCTTTAAATATTTTATGATGTATAAGGCAAATTATAATATTCTATTATAAGGTCATTACACTTGAAGTACATTAGAATTCAAAGGACAGTATACATACCTCTCTTTTCCAGTGAATCATATTTTGATGAAAAATACTTGACTTCAAAATTAATTAGGAGGGAGAAAGCTGAATGTCATATAACTGTTCAAGTCATTGAGTAAGTACCTTCATAAAGCATGGGGATTATGCATTATCTCCATGCACAAACAATAGGGTTGTTGTTTGTTCTGCAATAAAATTACACAGAGAAGTGATTGATGCACTGTAAAGAAATTTATTTATTTTTTGAAATTATATATCTCTTCAATGTACATGAAAACATTTTAAAATCCTAAAGTCTTTGTTATCTAAAGAATTTCTGTTCCAAAATAAGGATTAAGTATAAAATATATGTCCATTTTATTAAATTATTGCTACATTCTACTGAAGAACAATATAGCTATTATTACAAAATGCCTATTGTACATGTATTAATCATTGATGAAACAACCTCATAAATACTAGTATGTAGTACTTTCATTAATTACTTCCATTTAAAAAGACAACCAGTGATAATCCAATGTATCTATCTAATTATATCTATATATAATTCTATCTTCATTTCTGGTATACATAGAAAAATAAATCTTTCTCAGGATCTGTTAATAAAATTGTCACCTTAATAAAGGAAAAAGAAAAAAATTCTATTTGGGGACTTCCTGGAAGGAATGAATTAAGAATTTCCATTTGAAACTCAATGATTTAAAGAGGTGGTTTCATAAGATTCCAAGTAATTACAGTAGCTATATTCTGATGGTTTCTTTTTAAAGTTTTTTAAAATAAAATTGTACATATTTAAGATGTATTATGTGATATTTTGGTATGCATATATGTATTTTGAAATGATTACTATAGTAAAACTAGCATCTCCACCACCTTAAATAGTTACCACTTATTTCTTTGGTGTGGTGAGAATACTTCTTATCTCCTCACTTAGTAAATCTTAAGTACACAAACAGTATTATTATTATTAATAACTATAGTTACTCTGCTCTACATTGGACACTAGAGCTCATTTATTAGACATAGCCAAATCTTTGTTCCCTGTGATCAACATCTCCTCATTTCTCCCAAATCCCATGCTTGGTAACCATCTTTCGACTCTCTGCTTCTATGAATTTGGAGTTTTAAAATTCCACATGGAAGTGAGATCATGTAGTATTCTTTTTTCTATGTCTGGCTTATTTTATTTAGAATAATGTCCTCCAGGTTCAATCACATTGTCATAGTGTCATGATTTCTTTATTTGTTAAGGCTGAATAGTATTCCGCTGCATAAGTATGAAAGTTATATATATATATATATATATATATATATATATAAAAGTAGGCCGGGCGCGGTGGCTCATGCCTATAATCCTAGCACTCTGGGAGGCCAAGGCAGGGGGATCGCTCAAAGGTCAAGAGTTCAAAACCAGCCTGATCAAGAGCGAGACCTCGTCTCTACTAAAAATAGAAAGAAATTATCTGGACATCTAAAAATATATATATATATATATATATATATATATATAAAATTAGCTTGGCATGATGGCGCATGCCTGTAGTCCCAGCTACTTGGGAGGCTGAGGCAGGAGGATCGCGTGAGCCCAGGAGTTTGAGGTTGCTGTGAGCCAGGCTAATGCCACGGCACTCTAGCCCGGGTAAGAGAGTGAGACTCTGTCTCAAAAAAAAAAAAAAAAAAAGTAATATATATTATATAAGTTATATATTCCACTTTTCTTTATCCATTCATCAATCAATTGACAGGCTATTTGTGTATCTTGGCTACTGTAAATAATGTTGTAATGAACATGGGAGTGCAGATATCTATTGGAGATACTGATTTCATTTCCTTTGGATATGAATTCCCAGAACTGGAATCATTGGATCATAGTTGTTCCTTTTTTAGCTTTTTGAGGAACCTCATTACTGTTTTCCATAATGCTGTACCAATCTGCATTTGCACCAACAGTGTACAAGGGTTCCCTTTTCTCCATAACCTTACTAACACTTGTTATCTCTTGTCTTTTTGATAATACCTGTTCTTCTAACAAGTGTGAGATGATATCTCATTGTGGTTTTGATAAGCACTTCTCTGATGAGGCAGTGATGCTCAGGACTTTTTCATATACCTGTATTACTCTGTTTGGTAACACAGCATCTGGTAATTATGGGCTAATGAAAAACTACTGGCTGGAGAGTTTGGAAGACTTGATTTTTTGTTTTGATTTTGAGAGATAACTACGTAATCTTTGGATGTACACTTCAATTTTAAGAGTCTCAACTTCTGTATGATATTCCATGACTTAAACTTTTATGATATGGAAAAGCAAGCCTAACAGATCTTGAAAGAGCAGCAGTGCCTCTTGTTTGCTCTTATTTCTTCGCCAGTAGAGTGCACTAGATTTAGGTAAGTTAGAGTGTGAATGATATAACCATTAGCCTATCAACTCAGTATAACTGAATAACAAAAGACAAATCTTATACTATTTTGTACAGACATCATGCCTAACATTCTTTTATGTAACTTAACCACTACTGATGCTTTGTTTGCATATTGTTTACATTATAATCTCTGCAATGTTAGCACTGTATAACAATTCTTTGGAAGAACTGTCAGAAAATGAAGAAAAACAAAACAAATCTGTTCAGAATTTAATCCTCTACTCTGTTATTCACATCAATGAATAAGCCCTTAAATTCCTTTCCTCCAGAGCTGTAAGAAGAATCCTGAAGATAATATAAATTACCAACAGACTGTGGTTAAAATAGATAATATGTCTGTTTGGATGTACAGTATATATGTGAAATAATGTGAGATTTGGATACAAAAGATTTCCTATTTTGACATCAGTGTGCAATATCTTCCAATTTGCCATATCAATACTACTTTTTCAAAGTGTATTATTAATCACTGTGAACTTCATCATCTTCATTTTAAAAAATAATATTCCAATACTGACAGTGTAATGATAAATTGAGATGATTTAAGTAGTGACTATCATTTCTATCTTCCCACCACCTTTCCTCTACCTCTAAAATAAGAATAAAATTGCATTACACCAATCTCAGGGGAAGGTATGTGAGGCAAGAATAGCCAAAAATAGTGTTCAACTTCCCAGTCTGCCTGAGGGTCCAGAGGCAGATACACTCACACTAACAAAACAAATCAGGGAGTATACCCCCGCGCTTCTGTGGTGGAATCTAAAAGCCCCTTTGGTTCTTCAGTCACGGGGCTCTGAGGAGCCACTTTGAAACCTTGGTTAGACTCCATTGAGACAGTGGTAAAAAAGAATAAAGTCTACACCCTGAATGAAGCAAAAGTGAGAAGTGAAGAGAAAGAGAAGTTTACCTGATTGTCTTACCTAAAACAACATGAGAGAAGCGTTTAAAATTCCTAATACATTAGGCAACCTATAAGATGATTTCATGTTTTCCGAGCCTCATTCTGAAGACTTGGGTTTGTTCTCTCTCTCTCTCTGTCTCTCTCTCTGTCTGTCTCTCTCTCTCTCTCTCTCTCTCTCTCTCTCTCTCATTTATGATGTACAAAACCTAAGCTCGGTGTTGAATAGTAGGCGTATTTACCGGACTTAATCTTGTGAGGCATACTCACTTGAAGGGAATGCAGATAATTAAAACAGGAAACTATGATGATATGAGATATACGGCAAATGCAAAAAAAGTCCATGTGCTCCAAGAGCAGGGCTTCAGGATAAGAAAAGACTACACTGAGAAAAAGCATTGTATGCTGATACCTGAGGGCGATTAGAAGTTAGCGGGGTAAAGTAGTGCTGGAAGAAGGTATAGTGAGAGGAGAAACTTCTCAGACTTAGAACTATTTATGTGAAACCCATAAGGAAGGACAACTTGGTATGCCCTAGTAGCTGGGTGGCACTCATCTTCTTTGTAATATAGATCAAAGGAGGAGTTTAGGTGAAGGAGTTGGGAGAAATAAGAATGAGTTAGCAAATAAGTAGTCAAGAAATGATGACTCATGGTAAAAATTAACTTGTTCTCTTTAGTTAAGATGCTCCACTTCTTACTCAGCATGCATTATGGTGATTCACAGTCAATTTCTCCCATCAACACAGCTGGGTCCTGCTCCCCTGGGACAGACGAAAGTACTGCCATTCTGCCCACTGTACCTGTGGCAGCACTTTAGAGGAATTAAAAATCAAATTGACTGAAAATTAGCCCTATTTTTTTTATTTCTTAGAAAACTGCAGGAAAAGAAATTACTTATACTTTGGAAACAGAAGCTTTTGGACCAAATTAGCAAAAAACAGAATCAAGAAACAATGTTTCCTGTTTTGTAAAATTTTTTCATTAGGGGTAACACTTAGTTTAATGACATGCATTGTATATCTCATATCCTTAATATTCATTTTAATATGTTTATGTTATGAAAGTACCAAATGTTATAGCAGAGAAATTGGATAATAAAGACAAAATAATGTTACATGATTATAAAAAGCCAAATTTTCTTATTGTATATCAACATAGGCCTTTGATATTTTTATTCAAAATTGATTTCTGCATTTGAATGGAAATGTTTCAACCTACAGGATGCATTCCATTTTAAAAGTCACAGCCTATCATATGAATTTCTATTTTTAGAGGAGCGTGTGTATTCTCACTTCTTTATATAATTTTGGAATACCAACATTCAGTATTCTCAGTATTGGTCTATATTGAATCAAGAATTTGCTGTCAAAATTATCAATGTTATAATAGAATATAATTTCTGAAATTGTGCATGTTGGAAGAGATTTATTTATAAGTATTTATAAGTATGCAGCTTGGGAAAGTATTGAATCAAATGGTTTGACAAGATAGTGATTCTTATTTGGAGAAAAAATTTTGCTTGGAAATATGTATGAGTCAGAGAAAAAAGTAGGGTTTTTTTTTGGTATGAATTATCCCTCTTAACTAATGAATAACTCTTACAAATCTATATTAAAAAATATTATTTTTTATTATTTTCTCTCAAATATAGCAAAATAGCTTATAGAGAATATAAGGAATATATTTTTTTTGAATTACACCACTGTTAGTTTTTCATGAAACCTAGCGAGAATGAGAAAGTATGATTTTGTAAAATTATACATTTGACTTTTTTTAACCTTAAAAGAACAATTTTAAAAATACCATTTATAGCTCATTAATAATATTCAGATGTCACAGATAAAATGTGCACATAATCTCCAAAAGGATTTTGCCCTTTTGTGATAAAGGTTCTAAAATTGAATATTTGAGCTTGAAAATTCCATAGAGCATCATTTGCTTTGGGGAGGGGGGAAAGGAAACTGTTCATTTTAGCTGTCATTTTTCAAAGTACTTTTTTATGGTAACAATTTAATAATGCATAGCATTCTATAACATAAGTTATCAGAAAATACTTTGTTCTATTGCACAAAAAAATCACTTACTTATATTTGTTGTCATGCTATGTCAATATAAAGATGTAAATGTGTTTATAATTTACATGTAAGTATTGTATGTTTGAACACAGACACTTGGCTTTTGACATACATATACATAGATGGGAGATGGGTATGTGAATGATTACAGACATTATCAGGACCCCCTTCGGGTTTTTTTGGAGCTAGCAATGTGTCCCACAGACTTCTAGCTGTTAATATCTGTGTTTCTGTGACTGCCATGAAAGCTGCTTTTCCTGTGTGCACCACAGGTGGCAATTCCAGGAAGCCAACACACACTGGGAGCTGTCCTCAGCCAGTAACTCATGTATAAATACCTCAGTCCCCTCCATCCAAGGTTTCACTTTCCACGGTTTGAGTTACCCATATTCAGTCTTCTTTGGAAAATATTAAATGGAAAATTCCAGAAATAAACAATTCATAGGTTTTCAATAAAACACCACAATGTCTACATAATTCACCTCACTTCATCTCTGCGTAAGCATTTTATCATCTCACATTATCACAAGAAGAAGAAGGATCATAATAAGATATTTTGATAAAGAAAGAGACCACATGTACATAAATTTTATTACAATATATTGTTGTTCTATTTTACTATTAGTTATTTTTGTTAATCTCTTACTACATCTAATTTATATGTTAAACTTTATCATAGGTGTGCATGTACAGGGAAAAATAGTGTGTACAGGGTTCAGTACTGCTTGCAGTTTCAGGCATCAGGGATTTGGAATGTATTCCCCATAGATAAGGGGGGACTACTGTAATACATTCTACTTGTAATATATACAATTGTATGTGTGTACCTACGTATCTACATTTACATACATGTATTTATATTTAAATAGGTGTAGATAACATATAATCATAAGAGGACATATAATATTTTAAAACTGTATTTTGTATTATTAAAGCCTAATGAAATAATTGTGATTTTTGGTTATGTGAATTTATGCTTATCAACGTATACTCACTCGAAAAGCTTTGGGAGATAAAAATTGTAAAAAGAAAAACTTCACAGGCATGTATTTTGAAGGATGTAACAGTCAACAGTTTGTGAAATCATCCACAGTCTATAAATGACTCTATTGTTGCAACACTTTTAAACATAAAGGAATCATATTTTTCCACAAGTAGAGTTGTTTTAGTACAGATATGTTCCTGTGGAGTTGGAATAGTTCTTTGAGAAAATGCATATTTGGATAAATTACTATGATAAAAAAGACCTTAACAGTTTGGTAAACTATGTGTTCAATGGAAATTTTATAACCTAAATGGATTAATTAATATATTTAAATCATTTCATCTTCATTTTCTTAACAGTCAAACATAAGCTTCTTATTACTCAAACAGAAAAAAAATCTTGCCCTTGAAGAAGTTAATTGGTTATAATCAAACACTTGTTTGCTCTTTCTCAGAAATATATCATGTTCACATATACTTACATGAGGTATTATTTAAACTGTGACCTTTTTTGTTACTTCAAATGTTAAAATCAATTCTCACATAGAGTGCATAAACCTTGGCATATTAGATAACTTACTATGAACCTCACAATTCAAGATTTTAGAAAGCAGGAAAGAATATTGAGTAAATATAACATTTTTTAGAACTCCAGAAAATCATTGTATTTTATATCAATCTTGATTTTTTGTGGTTCCTTAATTTTCACAACATAAATTTTCTGGATCTGTGGTAATTAAGATTCTTATATTCAGAACCTATTACAGAGCATCTTAAATTCTCTTATTCAAAACAAAAAAAAATGTATCACTCTTAAAATGACATAGGTTTATGAGGATATGACAAATGTATAAAGCAGACCTGTCAAGTGGACCTTTGTCCTTTCTTCAGCTTACTAATGTGAAATAGATTAAACCTGGAAAAAAAATGCTTGCTCCATTTCCCAAACACAAAATTGGATGGAATATTTGGAAGATGCAGGGGACCTTGGGGTCGTATATCTCTGTCTATAGAATAACATTCTCCAACCTTAATACCATTTACTTCATGCAAAATAATCTGGAAGGTGTTGAAAAACTTCTGGCTTGAAATGTTTCTTTGCTGACTTTTGTAGCCTTTGAGGTCCCTATGTAAGTAGCTTTCAAATTTTGCAAGTTTCTTGAGTTCAAGCTTGCTGGGAAGAACATTTAATCTCTCAAAAAACAGGAAATGAACATTCAAAGAAAAGAATGAATCACTTTTTCTGCATCTACAGGAAATAGGCTATTTGGTGTTTCATGGGAATTTAAATGAGTAATGCCAATCTCACAATATTCTAGCTTATTATGACCATTCCTGTCCTTGTAAAATTATTAGAAAATAGTCTAGGGCAAATTTTTATGTTCATTCAGAGTGTTGGTGATCATTAGTGAGCTTGGCAAAGGTATTCTTTAAAAAAAGTTGACTAAAAATGTTATTTTACGTATCTCCTCTCCGGAAAATATTTGTTAAAACATGGCTTTTAAGTCAATGGGAGGAAATTACAAGATCTTCATCTCAGACCAGTCAATACCTCCATGCCTTAGCCCTGCCAGTTCTCTTATCTGTCTCTCAAATGCAACCACAGTATCTACCCAAAATAGAAAATCATCTAAAACGACCAATGGTTAAAACCTTCAGTGGTTTCCCATTGTTCTGAAGAACTATTTCAAGTTTCTTGGCATGACATATTAGAGCCTTCATAATTACGTTTCCAAGAGCTTTGGTCCTGACTCACTGTTCATCCTCTATTTTCCACACAGATAATACATCTTTTGAATCCTTAACATTCAAGTCCTTGAGTATTGACCTTGTTCCTTCTACTTGAACTTCTTGTTTTTTCTTTATGGATAATTTAGGGTGAGGAACCCTTTCCACGTTTGCCTAGCACACTACACATAACCACATATTCTGATAATCTTTCTCTCATCTTACACTGTAATTTGTATGAGTGAAGAAATGTGTCGATTACTTTAATATTTTACCATGAGTTTATAGTACAGTACTTGCTCTGGAGTGTCCTGTTATTCCATTTCAAACTCAAAATAATGACTGCATTAATCAATATAATCATTTGTATTAATTGTATGGTAGGGATGCTATCAGCTATTTTTAGTTTTCAAATCCATGTGCAATCTTTCTTCTCAAAATTATCTATTATTTTATATTACTTTTTACCTACATAATAATACTTCTTACAGCAATGAGGAAAACTACTTTAAATAATTCCCTTTAAACATACCCTAAAGGATTTGGAGCTCTAAACCATTTTAGCCATTTTAGTTCTCTTCTCTAAGAATATAGTTTACACTTCTAACACTAAATATTTCATCCCTGGACAACAGAAAATGGAAAGTACAAAATGTATGTTTCCCTTGACTATAAACAAAAAATAATTTTCAGGAAATCTTTTGACGTCTTTATTAAATATTTTTTTCCTAGACATTTGTGGGAGTTCAACAGTTTACAGCCTTTTGTACTTGGGAGACTGAGTTATCTAACAGTAAATCAATGATATTATGGTTTTAAGTAAAGGACTAATTTAATGGACAAAGTACTTAATTTAAAAAAAAATTTCTTCATCTTACTGCATAAAATATCATTAGATGTTAAAATAATTAAAAAAGACAGATTGTACAAAAAAAGTTGACTCTAATTCAGAATAACAGTCAAGTTCTGATCCTAAAAATTATATCTTATTTATGAGTAGTGAATTGCTATTATTCACAGTAAAATATACTTCCATTTGACATATTTAAAGACTTACAAATTTTAGAAGTAAGCAGAGAAATTGTTTACTTTTATTCTTACCAAATTGTGAAGCGTGTAGCTCACAAAACGTAGGACGTAGGGGATTATGTCTCTACCATTCACCCAAAGGTTTACCTGTCTACCGGGTAAACTAATCCTTAACTCCGTAAATATTCTTTACCATGTGCCTAAAACCGTTACAGTCATTGCACGTTAGATATACAGTGCTCAAGAAATCTTATTTATAATATTTTCTTTGCATTTGTTATTAAGTTAATAAGCACATTTGTGGAAATAATAATGGATTTTGAATTCAGGAAAATTGAAAAGTGGCATTAGTTAGTGGATATATATCATGTTTATTTCAATCCATGATTGTAATAAGTGTGCTGGTATAACAGTTCTATGTGGAATATTTGGACAAATTTCAACAATATTGGGGCCAGTTAATAACTCTATCAATACTTTAGGTATGAATGTATCTTACAAGTAGAACCCACTGATTTATGTACCAGCTATGTAACTATTGTAGATTAGCCACATGTATATAAAAGTCAGTAAAATTACTGGATCTTTATTATATATGTATATATAAATTCATAATTATAGTATTCTAAATTTAGTTTTAAAAAGTTAGGTAAAAATCACCTCTAACACAGTAAGAGAATGCTGAGAATAAACTATAGCTCCAATCTAATGATATCTTTTTGAAGTGTACCAACAGCTATATTTGAAATGTTAACCTTTTTTGATTGCCTTTGCTAATAACAACTTCTTTTTGTAAATTTGTACACATGTATTCACACATACACACAAATGCACATCTATCTATATGATTCTGTACACATATGCATTTATTCCTCCTCTCATTTAATTCTTTCACATCAAGTTTGCCACAAAGTCCTGTAAACTCACCCTTAAAACTTCACTGATTTGTTTTTAATCCATTAACAGGGAAGAAAATGCTATCACTCTGATTCGGGTCTTTGTGATTTCTGGTATACAATAAAAGATTCTTTCAATTTGTCATGGTTCTAATCTTGTGTAATGCAACTTAACTTCCATCCTGTCACTATATATATCTATATATCTATATCTTACTGTCACTGTATACATATATGTCTTACTGTCAGTATATACAATATATAGATATAGATACAAATATATATCTTCCTGAAGTAGAAATGTAACCTGTCATGTCAGATGTCAGATGTTGACCCTTTAAAGTCCTTCACTAGTTTTCTACCATGCTCCAGATAAAATTTAAAAGTCTTTGGAAATCCAAAGGGCTTTTCAGCCTAAATGTACATTACGGTGAAATACCACTGTCCATGATCAAGGCCACTTCCTATCATGCAAACCTGATAGAGGATCTAGTTATCAGAGATGTTGAAAATTTCCTTGATGATGCTGATGAGCTGAGACCCACTCACTCAGGCTCACATAAAGAGCTGTTCATAATCTGGTCCTTCTTCCATGGATCTTAGGAACACTGTTATGCCAACACTAACTACTCCTGATCTCAACAAGCTCCCTCATGTCTCTCCTACACACATCTCACTCTTCCTGGAAAACTCCTCCCTTCTGTTTTCACCAACATGACCCTTTTCTGTCAGGACTCATCTCCTCCTCCTGTCCCCTCATGAGTCTTCCCTGGTGTAATCCCTGTAGCTCCAGAGAGCCGTGTAGGACAGACTCCGTGTACTCGGGGACTACCTAAGAGTGCTCGTCTTTGCACTTTTCATGGTAGTGTGATATATATCTATTTCTTTGCATGTATTGTAAGTCCTTTGAAGATAGAAGACATGCGTATTGTTCAATTTAGTATCTAGTATAATACCATACACAGAATAGATGCTTGTGGTATACAGACTAATGTCCCCCTTCACCAAGGATGTCTACATCTTAATCCCTGGAAATGGAGAATGTTACCTTACATGGCAAAAGGTACTTTGCAGGTGAGATTGATTTAAGGACCTTAAGAAGAGAGTTTATCCTGGATTATTAGGTGGGCTTAATGTAAACAGAAGAGTCTTTATAAAAGGGAAGCACAAGGGTAAGAATAAGCATTAGGAATCGTGAATGATGTGAGAAAGGGGCCAGTAGCCAAGGAATGGAGGCTGTCTTTAGCTGAAAAAAGCACGGAAATGGATCTCACCCTCAGAGCTTCAAAAGGAACCAGCCCTGCCAATACCCTTGTGTCCTAAGATTTGAGTTTATCCCGTAAGATCAGTTTTGGACTACTGACTTTCAGAACTGAAAGATAATAAATATCCGTTGTTTGGAACCACTAAGTTTGTATTTATGTGGTATAGAAGCAATAGGAAACTAATATAGTAGTCAAACAGTTTACTGAACAGGTGGATGGATTACATTCTTTAGTAATAGCATAAATTTCTATAAGATTGGTTATACATTTCACTGTCACAGAATCATGATTCATAGTTATATCTTCAAGCTCAATTTAAGTTTTCAAACATTAATTTGGTTCATGCATAAATCTGGATGATTGATGTTCAATTTTTGAAGCAGTATTTTATTTCCATAATGGTCCTCCCGTAAAATAAGAAGTCATCACTTCAGTGTTATTGTCAATCTTTAGATATATAAGAACAACACAGGGTCATCATTCATTTGTTGCTGCCTTTATCTGTATTGTTCAAACATGTCTGAAAAATAACAACTAAGCTTAGCTTCTACTTGTCTCTTTCTTTTGATCTTATGTTAAGCCCTGGCTTGACTTTCCCTGGAACATTTTTCTTCTGACAGTGCTTCTACGATAAAATGATTCTGTCTACGATGCATCATGTTAATTGAAGTATATGATTTGAAATAGGAACCCAAACTGCAAAACTGATAGTGGCAAAAGGAAAACAACATTTCTAAGTCAAATAGTATTCAGAAATCTTTGATCGAGACACAGATGCCTTACTGATGGTCTGAAAATGACATGTAAATACAGAAATATTCAGCCATCTAAAATTCTGAAGTTATGAATTCTGTGACAACTTAATTTTTATTTACTTTGCATTTTCCTGAAAAAAAATCAAATTCACTAAGGCAAAGGTGTTATGGAAGGAATTAAATGAGTCTCAAAAGTGAGTCCCAAATCTATATTAGGAAATGCCTATAAAATTTATTATATATCACTTACTGATGTCTTCTAACCCCTGCAGAACCATTCAATCTGCTGTTACACACATACAATTTCCATAGTCTGGAAAGGTAATAAATACTGCTGGAAAATCTGTTTTCTCACCAACTCCTTGAACCACTTTCATGATTTGTGTTCAACCTGCAGTCTGCCAAGGAATGAGGATAATAAAAATCTAGGGCAGAGTAATAGAGTTGCCCACAGATTCCATTCTGGGCCAGAGGCTGCTCCTTCACACTCCTCTTTGCTTTAGGAATATGAGAATCGCTTGGTAAAAATCTGGAATGAGATTTTTCTCCAAGTCTCTCTGTTGTATCCTGCAAATTTTACAATTATGGATATTGTCAGGATAATTTTTCCCAAGAAATTTGTTTTCTTTCTTGGCCTATGGATCTTTTCATTATTTGATATGTAGTTTAAAAAGCTAATAATCTCCATGTTGTTCTGTCTACTACCTGATATTTCAGAGCAAACCGTCTAAGAAACCCCTGAGTCCAGAGATACTCACAGATATTACCGATAGCTACTACACTTTTACTGAAGTGAGGACAGAACAGGTTTGAATACATTCACACAGACAAGCATCCCTTTTCATGTGCAAATTCATAATTAATGTGACTGTTTCTAAATTGTTTCAATGAGCTATTTTATACTTATTCCTCTTAACCTGGAGCTTTTCCAGTCAACTTAATCATTGTGGATGTGAACATTTTAGTTACCTTTTTATATCCCTGTAATTAACACAATGAACATGTGGCATGATCTCTTCTGTAAAATAACCACTTACAAAGACACACAGACACACTAGCACACATATACACAGATACAAAACTTGTAAAGTAAAATCAGCCTCTATTAACTATAAAAGGATGAAGGTAAAAGCCTATCTGTGTTCTCATAAGTTATGTTTCACAATATCCCTGCACACATATCAAGCCCTTAATAGCTAAGTGTTTTACTAGTTTAATTAGTTTTCCTCATTGTATATGAGTAGTATTCCCCAAAGCACAGCATGATAGTTTGTATTTTACATTCAGTAAAGGAAAGCTTTATATATAAAATAGAATGGTGCTCTAAGCATTAGAGGAGGAAGATTTAGAATACTTTTCATTCTCCATCTATTTTGTGATAATATAACATTTTACTATTTTCAAATAGCCTTTGGTGTAGATATTTGAAAATTGAAATGCTGTGTGTGTGTGTGTCTATGTATGTGTGTGTTTTCCCTCTGCTAGCTGTTATTGGGAGGAATGTGTGTAATGTTTTGCGTCAACAGTAAAATCTACCATGCCCTACAGGCAGATAATACAGAATTTAACTAACACTTCAGGACAATTGCCAAACAAAATGTTAGCCAAAAAGAAAATGTGTCCAAATTATGTAGAAGAACTGGTAAAGTTGACCAAATTAGTACTCAAGTGAAATATTATAACTTTTTAAATATCTAATTTAGAAAAAAATAATAAACTTATTGTAAAACAAATAAAAGTAGGTATTTTATTTAAACAAAGAAAATTTAGTCTCCTTTCCTAAATACAGGGGAATATAAGCATGGAATAGTAAAAACCAACACAAAATTTACCGATAGGCACCTATAAGAGAAGGTAAGCCAACTCTTCAATCATATATTCTTTTATTAGTATTTCCCTTGTGCTGGATATGATTGCAAACACTACTATGTATTGTTTCATTTAATCCTCAAAACTTCACTAGAAGGGATGTTCTACTATCTCCATTTTAGAGATAAGCCCATTGAGGCACAAAGAACTTAAGTCACTTACTATAAGAATTAAATCTTATCCAAATAAATGTATTAATATATTACAATAAGGGAGGTCTCCTTCTAGTAGAGATTAAACTATATTTTACATCACTGAAATTCACTGAAAAAAACAAAATAGAATATAGAACCTTTCCCAATTATTATATGATAATTTTATATAAGATATCATTATATGTGATTCAATAATAGTTTACTTAACAAATATTCCAGGTAAATTTGGCTGCCAGGAGTCATTTAACCACAGTTAAATTCTAACTTCAGAGTATATATCAAAGTAAATTCTAGGTGTAATGTGATAAAAAAAAAAAAAACCCTTCTAACTATAGATGATATTATTAAGCAAGAAAGGACATCCATAACTGACAAAAAAGATGTTGACATATTTGTAGATATAAATATTAAATATTTCAGTTTATCAAAGATGTATATTTAAAATGGATTGTTACATTTAGATCAGGTAAAAATATTTGAAGAAAAATTGGTAGCTAAAGGATTTACTATATATAGTATATGCAAAAATATTAACTTGCTGATAAGAATAAGGCAGGAAGAAGAAGAGAAGGAAGGAAGGAAGGAAATAAGAAAGGAAGGAAAGAAGGAAGGAAAATTTAATTATATAAGAAAAAATGAAATAGAGAATATAAGTGGCAATCAGAAAATGGACAATTCAATGGTCCATAAACTAACTTTACCTGTAACTCGTAACATGCAGATTCAAATAAAAGTAAATTACCATTTTCAGCTATCATCTTAGGGTGGCAGATTGAGAGGCAAGGAAGTAGAATAATACGACAATAGAAAATAAAAAAAACTATGTCACTTCTAAATTGCTTGTTAAAATGTGAATAACTGTGGTATTTTTTTAAGTACCATGGCATAGTTTTATCAAAATTATAAATTCATGTTACCTTTGCTTCATAAATTTCACTTTGGGAGTCTATTTCATAGAAACAAAAGCACCAGTACATGAATACGTACATCATGGTAGGTTTAAAAACATCATCTGCGTCAAGAAGTTTGGCTCCTGTTGTTGGACAGGACGTGAAAGGTTAGTCCACTAAACGTATAACAATTTTTGCCCCAAATATCCATTTAGTAGCACATTAAGTAACTGTAACAAACTGTGCAGATACCAGTAGAATTTAATGAAGTAAATGCAAACCATGCATGAGAGTCTTAAAATCTTTTAGAAAATTGAAAATAACAGGTAGTCAACTATAACATAAGGCGATATCAAAGTATAAATAATTTTGAAAGGGTGAAAATTACAATCAAAATTTTATTATCTAGAATTTTTCCGAAACTTCACTAAGGATATTTACTTCAACAAGGAATCAAATGGATCTTGGCCCCTCCCAATAGAATTCAAGAGCTGTCTTGGATTTACGAGGCAAAATCTGGCGTGTATCACCACACTGCATTTTGGACTGTTTCATTTTGTAATTGTGTTTTGTACTCAGATTATTTATCTGTTGTGAAATCTGTATTGCCCTTTAACAACATTTTCAGATTATAGACATAAATGAGCCCGAATTAATCTCATGGCTTTTTAAAATAAAAAAAATTTATAAATTTATCAATTTTAAAATAAAAAATATAAATTTATCAGTGCTAAAATTAAAAGTTTTAAAATTTTATAATTAATAGTTAATAATTATTGGATATTTATTATGATTTGGAATTTTTATGAACACTTTATATGTATTACATTTTAATTCTCTGAACAAGTCTTTGAAATATGTGCTATAGCATCATTCTTTTTATTTATTTTTTATCTCAGCATGTTATGGGGGTACAAATGTTTAGGTTACATGTGTTGCCTTTCCCCGTCCTTCCCCCCCGGAGTCAGAGCTTCAAGTGTGACCATCCCCCAGATGGTGTGCATCACATTCGTTGTATGTCTATACCCATCCCCACCTCCTCCCTCCCATCTGTCTGATGTCCGATAAATGTTATTCCTATATATATGTCCACTTAGGTGTTGATCAGTGGAACCAATTTGCTGGTGAGTACATGTGGTGCTTGTTTATCCATTCTTGGGATACTTCACTTAGTAGAATGGGTTCCAGCTCTATCCAGGATAATACAAGAGGTGCTATACCACCATTGTTTCTTATAGCTGAATAGTACTCCATGGTATACATATGCCACATTTTATTAATCCATTCACATATTGATGGGCACTTGGGTTGTTTCCACATCTTTGCAATTTGGAATTGTGCTGCTATAAACATTCGAGTGCAGATGTCTTTTTTATAGAGTGTCTTTTGTTCTTCTGGGTAAATACCCAGTAATGGGATTGCTGGATCAAATGGTCGATCTACTTGTAGCTCTCTAAGGTATCTCCATATTGCTTTCCACAGAGGTTGTACTAGTTTGCAGTCCCACCAGCAGTGTAGGAGTGTTCCTATCTCTCTGCATCCATGCCAACATTTATTGTTTGGGGACTTTTTGATAAAGGCCATTCTCACTGGAGATAAGTGACATCTCATTGTGGTTTATTCTTGCTTTACAGAAGGGAATAAACAAGCCACAGAGAATTTTGGCCAGGTAATCCAGCTACTAAGGGTTATGGTAGGTTTTGAGTACGGGCAATTTTGGTCCCAGAGCCCAGGCTAAACCTCTGAGCCATATTTTCAACTTCAGATACCCATCAATATCCA
The DNA here is from genome assembly GCA_963574885.1 of Lepilemur ruficaudatus. Taxonomy (NCBI): domain Eukaryota; kingdom Metazoa; phylum Chordata; class Mammalia; order Primates; family Lepilemuridae; genus Lepilemur; species Lepilemur ruficaudatus. The sequence continues at coordinate 16,987 of CAUYRT010058421.1, read as the reverse complement.
GTTTAAGACTCATTACAATGCACAGTCCTGTGCATATCACTTAGGCACTTGAGTAAATTATTTAAAGATATTGCCTAATGTCAAATATTCTAGTGACAGTGGCATTTCATGATGTGAGCTGTTGCAGAAAAGGATTTTTAATTATATGATTCAAGTTCTATTTCTACCGTCTAATACTTGAGTGATATTAAGCAAGATGCAAAAGAAATCTTTAAGTCTTGGTTTCTATCCAAAGTTAAATGAAAAATACTTATACTATAGAATTCTCGTCAGGATTAAATGAACCCATAGACAAGAAACACCTTCTAGACAAACTCACCACATAGAGACTCAAAGAAAAGCTGTGAGCACAATACAGAGTTTTCATATACCATAATTATTAGACATTATGGGCATGAACATTTCCTTATGGTTATATCTTTCCTTATTATGATATACTTATCACACTTAATGAGCCACTATTGATGCATTATTATCAACTAACATCTGTTCTTGATTGAGGTTTCCTTGGTTTTTACCTAAAGTCCTTTCCTGTTTCAGGATCACACAGGACGTTACCACATTACATTTAGCTGCTGTGTTTCTTGATTGTGACAATTTCTCAAGCCTTCCTTGTTTCTGAAGACATTGGCTGTTCTGCGAAGTAAAGGTTAGGGGTTTGCAGAATGTACCTCAGTTATTTAATAGAATTAATCTGATTCTTGTCTCATGATTATAATGGGTCTAAGAGATTTTGAGAAGACTGTAAGTAAAGTGCCATTCTCTTCACATGGTACCAAGAACATATACCTGCTGTGAACATGACATATCACTGTGGATGTTAAACTTGATCACCTGACTAAGATAGTATTTTCCAGGATTCTCCACTGTAAAATTGCTCCATTTTCCTCATTTCCACATTCTTTGGAAAGAGATAATTAGGCTCCACATCCTTATGGGTAGAGTATCTAAACAAATTTTTTTGAATCCTTCTGCACAGGAAATTTGTACATTTTCTCCCCTTTATTTACTCAATGACATTTTATGTTGGTACAGACTCAAGACTATTATATTTTATACTTTTGATTTGTCATGCAATATTACTCTATTGTTTTCTCAAATTTTTCTGACTTTGGCCATTGAAGGATCTTTTAATTGATTCTTTTATTCTTTTCGCATTCCTCCATCCTGAGTCAGCCACAACTTTAAATAATTTACTAATTTGCATTAAAAATTAAAGTATAAAACTGTCATGATTTGGTGGTAGTGGATTGCTTAGCTTTTCTCATTTTATTTTTTTTTAATTTTTGAAGGAACTTGACCCTGTATATATAATCTAGAGAATGGATTGCCAAATTATGTCTTTTGCTGACCTTTTGATGGGGTTATTTGTCTTTTCTTGCTGGTTTGTTTGAGTTTTTTGTTGATTCTGGATATTAGTCCTTTGTCAGATGCATAGTTCTGTAGACTATTTACTCTGTTGATTATTTCCTTTGCAGAAATATTTTAGTTCAATTAAATCCTATTTATTTATTTTTGTTGTCACTGTATTTGCTTTTGGAGTCTTCGTCTTAAATTCTTTGCCTACGCCAATGTCCAAAGAGTTTTTATTATGTTTTCTTCTAGAATTTTCATGGTTTCTGGTCTTAATCCATCTTGAGTTAATTTTTCCATGCAGTAAGACAAAGGGACTCAGTTTCATGCTCCTGCATATTGCTGTCTGGTTTTCCAACACTGTTTATTGGATAGGGCACCCTTTCCCCACTGTATAGATTTGTATACTTTGTCAAAAATCAGTTGGTTGTAGCTATATGGTTTTATTTCTGGATTCTCTATTCTTTTCCATTAATCTATGAATCTGTCTTTATACCAGTAATATGCTGTTTTGGTTACTATCCTTTGTAGTATAGTTTAAAGTCCAGTAATGTGATATCTCCAGATTTACTCTTTTTGCTTAGGCTATTTGGGCTTTTTTTTTTTTTATTCCATATGATATTTAGGAATTTTTTTCTAGTTCTGTGAAAAATGATGCTGGTATTTTGATGGAAGTACCACTGACTGAATATGTATAGATCTATTCTAACCAATCCCTGACTATTGCAACAAATTATTTCAATTCAATGTTGGTAAAAATTTCCTGTGTAGAACATTTAAATTATTATGTGAAAACCAGCAAACAAAAGACTTCAATTAAAAACTATATATGTACATGTATGTGTATTACAGATACCAAACTACACATAACAATTTGTAAACATGTGGCTTATTTGTTTGGATAACCCAATTTTATTGGCATTTAACACTTTTTCTAATTTATTTTAATTGAAATGAAAATGAAGCATTTAGAGTGATTGAAAACAGGAAACAAAGAAAAGTAAATGCTTCTGTATTATACTAAAAGGAAATTTCCAAGCACCTGAATTTTAAATCTTTATTGACTTATTCAAAGTGAAAACTACCTAAATTCAACATGCACCTGCAAAATGGTGGTCTACTACATATATATTTTTAATAAGAAAGCCGACCAGGAAGTACTTTATGAGAATTGTTAAAGTGATACATGTGCTTCTGGCCCCTTTTAGAATAAGAATGCATCCCAGAAATAAAAAAGAAGCTCATGCATAAACATCTTCCTATTCATGATGCATAATGTAATCGTGTAAGCTTGAAGTAAACTACAAATTACAAGTTAAGCAAACTTATTTTTATCATTTTTCTTATGATATTTGATGTTTTTATTTACAATTTTAATATTGACCTGTTTTATAAAGTTACTTACATTTAAAATTTAGTTGCACAGAAATAATGATCTACCAGTACAGCAATAGCTATTAGCTTGTTTGGGGAAATTCCATGGTTGATTCATTTTCCTTTTGCAGCTGAAGAAACCTCATGCTGAGTAGAGAGGCATCTGATTTGCTCATCATCTCTGCTGGAAATTTCTTCTGTTAGCCTTGACCTTTATGACCTCAAAAGAAAGTGCTAATATTTTACAATTAATAGCATAAAAGAAGAAAAACACTGAAAATAGAATTTACAACTATAAAGTTCATTTTAAACCATGACTTCCTTAACTCTTTCCACTCTTTAGAATTGATATATTTGCTTGATAAGTCACTGGCAATTTATTATTTATCATCAAGTAAAACATTGAAAAATATGAATTCCAAACAACTAAGGAACATACCTCTATGAAATGCTTCCTTCACTTGCTATCTGAAATGTGTTTCCTGTTCCTACATCAATTGCTTTAACGATATTATTTTTCTACCTCTCTTTTCAGTTTACTTAAGAGAAAAAATAAAATAAAGTAATATCAAAGTCCAGATAAGTAGAAAAAATAATATTGCAAGTATCTGTGCAGAAATAGACCTTGTTGGTTGATTATAACATAATCATCACTTCCTTTCCATGTATCTTATCCATGAATGTGATTTAATCTAATCTTACGAAAGTGATTCCTTCTGAAGAAACTAAAGGAATACTGTGCAATTATATAACTTTATAAAGAATTGAAAAAGGCCATTAAAAATTGAGGTAGAGGTCACTTGGTAGAGGAAAAATGTGTAAATTTAACTTGCATTTTAAGTTGCTATTAACAGTGTCACAAATTCCACCTAGAACAAATAAAATTTGTGGTTTTATATCTGAATAATGTAATATCAATTTCTAAATTGTATAACCTATTTAAAAGAGTTATATTTTAGGTCTTTAATAATTACTATTTAAAATAATCTTGATAATATTCTACACAAATGAATGTGTGTATTTTAATGTGTTACATAAGTTAAATACTATAAAAACAAGCCAAACAATCATATAAAAATAAATCTATTTAAATACATTAAAGAGCTATTGCATTAACCAGAACTTTAGATATCATAATCCCTGAGAAAACATGAGAGTAGAGTAACGGGTAAAGCTTTCTGGAGAAAGGTAAGGTCATTCAGAATCTGCACAAGTTTTTCCACAAAATAATTGGCATCCATAAGAATATAAGGTAGGCCAAATACATGAACAAATGAAGGAAAACTATTATTTTAAAAAAACCTGGTATCATAAAAGGACCCATGGGGATCTAGAAATTGGCTCTGTTATCAAAGGTCTTAATATACTAGGACTATTATCTTCAACAGGAATGAAAAAATTAGTGAGCTGCAAAGCAAGGTCGAGAAAAATATCTAAAATAAAGCACTCAAAGAGGAAAAAAACATGAAAGCATGGTAAAAAGCAACAAATTCAAGGAGGAATGAAGGGAAATAATAGAAAAAATTGTAAAAATTGAAAAAAACAATGCCTGAGAGTTTACAAAATTGATAAAAACACCGAATCACATGTGAAAAAAACGCTACAAATCTAGGCAGTGTAATTACATATAAAAATACATTAAGGCACATTACAATATGTTGAAAACAAAAATACAAATATAAAGTTTTAGAAGCAGTCTAATAATTATTTTTTAAAAGACATATATATATCTTTGTAGAGCAACAATAACACTAACAAGAATTCTTAAAGGAGGGAATGAGAGCCAGAAGACAACAGATGGATGTTTTTAAAGGTTGAAACAAAAAATAACTGTCAAACTATCACTATATGCCAGTAAATGTATCTATAAAAATAAAAGTATGTATCAGTTAGTTGGTGTGTAAAATAAGCATCACAAATTTTTTTACTTTCGTATTTTTTCTTACAGTTCTCTAGTTTATTATGGAGGGGTTTTTGTTGTTGTTCTGTTATCATTTTCTTCCTGGTCTCATCTGGGCCTACCCCTGTGGCTGCATTTTCATATGGAAGGGTGGCTAGGGCTGAGTTCAGCTGTGACAGGTGTTATTATAGTCTGTGTGCAGACTTACCTAATACAGTCTAATACAAATTACTGTTTTTATCACTTTCCTGAACACACTTGTTTCCCTTCCTTGTCTTACTGCATTAGCTTGGACTCTCAGTCTAATGCTGAATAGGAGGGGTGAGAGAGGACGTTCTTGCCTTGCTACAATTAGAAGGAGAAAATGTCTAGTTTCTCTATATTAACAATGATGTCATTTGTATGTTTTCTGTACATATTCTTTTTAAATTTTAGAATTTCCCTTCTGTCCCATTTATTGAGAGTTTTTACCATGAAATGGGTATTGGATATCATCAAATCTTTTTCTGTGCCAATTTATACAATAATATGATTTTTCTTCTTTAGTTTGATAATGCAATGGATTACATTAATTAATTTTTGAATGCTTGAATACCTGGAATAAACACCAATCAGTTGTGGTGTATAATTTTTATACATTTTTAGATTTGATTGCTAATGTATTTGAGGACTTTTTGTCTCTGTTTATCAGCGATATTGGTCTGTTCTTTTTCTTTTCCATAATATTGTTATGTGATGCTGGAATTAGGATGATATTGGCCTCATAAAATGAGGGAGGAATTGTTTCTTCAGCTATTATTTTCTGGAAGAGAGAGATTTTGGACAATCTGTGTCATTTCTTCCTTAAATATTTGTTACACTTCACATTGAAATGTTCTCAGCCTGGTGATTTTTTTTCTTTCCTTCCTTCCTTCCTTCCTTCCTTCCTTCCTTCCTTCCTTCCTTCCTTCCTTCCATCCATCCTTCCATCCTTCCATCCTTTCTTCATTCTTTTGAATATTATTCATCATTGACTCAATTTATTTAATAAGTACAGAGCTATTCTAGCCAGAAACCTATTAATTTGTCAATCTGGGTCTCCAAAGAGGGGAGGTGGTGATTCAACCAGAAGAAACAATAATGACTCCACTGAACTGGAAAATGAGACTGTGTTCTGGCCATTCTGAGTCCCTTATGCCACTGAACTAATGGGCGGAAAAAAAGAGTTAATCTGCTCATCAGAGGGATTAATCTTGATTACCGTGAGGAAATTGAGTTGCTGCTACACGATGGGCGTGAGAGATACTGTGTCTGGAAGCCAAGAAATTCTGTGAGGTCCTTAGTATTTCCATGTCCAACAGTAAATGTTAAAGATAAAGTACAATGGCAAAAACAAAAACAAACGTGAACACAACAAAAGCAAGACACTTGAAGGCACAGATGCTTTATGTATGAAACTCTGGGTTACTTCAATAGGTAGAAACAAACAAACTCTGACCAGCTAAAGTTCTAACAGTGGAAAAGGAAGACACTGATATCAACTACAACCTGTGACCAACTACAGAAATAAGGAGATGTGTGTATTTTCTGTTTGGCTATTTATATTTAATAACGATTCTTTCTACTTTTTCTTACACACATACTTTGCATAGAGTTATGAGACATTAATCTTACCATCTAGCCTTTAGGTAGAAGAATAACTTGTGACTAAGTTTGAGGAATAATAAATATAATCAGCAAAGGATAATGTCTTCTTGGACTGTGCATCTTTTTATTTGAGATAAGACTAAGAATTTCTCTTAAGAAAAAGATAAGTGCATATTTTAGTGGAAATATATAGTCAGTTCACTGACGTGTGAAAGTTCAAATGCATGTGGGGGCTGCATGTAGAAACCAAGGAGTCAAAAAGGTGTATTTGCAGTTATAAATCTTTCAGCTCCAAATTCTCCCATTTTTGCTTCCTCCACAATAAAGGAGTTGGACCTTGTAAATATGTCGCTTTTGTTTTTTATACTTATGGCTTTTAGAGTAACATGATTGCAAAGTTATAACCAACATGTTTTCCTGGTTGATGAAATCCTTTTGCATTTGTAAATAGATTTATTCCTAGGAATATTTTTTATCTTGAAACAAATTATCAGATACAAGTGTTACTATATCAACCTTTATTATGTGTGGGAATAATCTTTGCATAGTTTGTCTTTTGCCATTCTTTGACTTTTTACTATAATAATTTTAATATCCCATTTTTTCATCTTCTAACAATTCACTATTTTTTCTTTCACTAAACTTGATCGTTCTCCTAGAGACTGCACACTTGAGTTATTATAGTCTAGTGCAAATTATGACTTTTATCACTTCTCTGATACAGTGAGAGCCTTAGAAACTCTAACTATGTATACCCCTTTCCAATGTTTATGCTTTAATTGTAATGCAGTTTTGTTCTGTGTATATTTTAAACTCCACGGCACATTACCCTTATTGTATGTACAGTCAATATTAATTTATATTTGCAATTTACTCTTTAATTCCCCCGTGCATTTACATATTTTATTCTGGGATAATTTATCCTGCCTGAGTAATTCCTTTTAGTTTTCATTTCATTGAAGGTCTACTGAAGATAAATTCCCTCAGACTTTGTTTGAGAGCATCTTTTTATGTGCATGGTATAAAGTGTGTGTTCTCTGGTTACAAAATTATTGGTTTGCAGTTATTTTTAACATTTTAAACATACAATATTTTTTCTCTGTATTTTATCATTTCTGTTGTCAGTCTTGTCATTTATTTAAAGATAATTTATCATTTTCTTCTATTTTCTTCCATAATTTTATAATTTTTAATCCTTTTCCTCAATTGTACTATGATACAACCATGTGTAATATTCTTTGTTAATCACAAGTCAGTTTCAGAAATCTGTCAGCTGACTTTTCAAAATCAGTTCTTAGCCATTATCTCTATGGTTATTGCTTCTGCCCTATACCTTCTCTTTTCTTATTATTTCAGATTTTCAGTAATTTTGAAAAGGTTTTTTTCATTCATTTTTCATTTATGTAATTAAATTTGGGTATTTTCTACTGTCATTTCTTCAAGTTTTCTATTTTTCTGTTCTGGTGAGTGTTATCTGCTATTACATGCATTATTTCAAATACAGCTTTTTAAAAGTATTTCAAATGTATTTTCCCCTCTCAGCATCAAGAATTATTTTTATACTTCTGTGCAAATTTGTCTGGTGAAATTTTTATTCTTCCATCCATTCTGTCTATATTGTCCTTATATTTTAAAAAATATTAACCATTGTTATTTTAAATACTTTTCATTAACTCTCACATCTTGGATCTTCTTTGGGTCTCCTCTTGGTCTTTTTCTATTTATTTTTTTTTAAATCCTCTTTATTGTAGTCTTTCTATGTCTAATAAATTTTCACTGTATGATAACTATGATTATTGCTATGAATATAAAATAAGAACCATTAAATATACAATAAGTAAAGTGCCCTCAAATGGTGCTGTCATCTACCCGAAAATGTTCCTGCAATTCTCTGTGGGGACAACAGATTGAGAGAATGATCATCTCACTCCAGTGTTGGGTTGAAACTCTCGGGTCAGGTTCCAGACTTGGTGAGACTTAGTCATTCTCTATTTTCTTCCCGTTCCTCAAGCACTGTTTTAGTGGGTGTTTGATTTAAAGCTTAGAAGATTTCTTTCTCCTCAGTCTTAAAAGCCTCTGTGTCATTCAAAACTTTCTACAGCCTCCTTCAGCCTCTTGCTGAAAGGATTCAAAATCTGGCAAGAATGTGAGGGGGAGACTTGAAGTACTAATATAATAATTTAGTGTGCACCTTCTTAATGTTTTTCATGTTTAAGCACTGAAATACTTCAAGACACAATTGTCCGACTTAAAAATTAAAAAAAAAAAAAAGACTAACTCTTCAAATTCTCATTAAAACTCAAAAGAAGTTCTGGCAGAAAACATAATTGTGGTTAGAGGCCCTTCAATTTTCACATACCTTCCTTCCTGTGAAACTATCAAGAGCTTTGCTGGTTTCTCTGTCCCTGGGCAGTGGTCTATGCCTATGATAGATTTGACATTCTGTCTGAGCCCAAATTCTAATCCCTTGGAGGAGAACAGAAAAGAAAACGGTTGGTTGTACTGTCATCAGCTCGTTAAACATAGTTCTGTCCTGGAATTTTATATTGTTTTGGTGCTTCGAAGCTCTTCAGTGATTTCTCTAATGTATTTAGTCATGCAGTAAACATTTTCTACTTATTACAGTGATAGCATTGGCTTGTAATGACTATTGCTTTCTTCCAAGAAGCCATAGAAAGAAAAATATTAATATCGTATTTCTTTGATGGAAGAATTAGGACATTGTAAGTAGTGAGAACTCAATTTCTTAGGCCAATATTAAAGGATATATTTAAATTTCTTTTGTATTTTAAAATAAGTCATACCTAGCACTTATTCTTCTTTCTAATAATTTTATGCCATTTTCACAACCTTAATCCTTCTCCTTTATGGACACTAGGGTTACATCCATATATTTTGAACTTCTGTTGAAAATTTAGGTTAATTATAATTCCCTTAATGTTGCATTTTTTTACTTAAGAACAAAAACCTTTTTATTTTATTACTTTATGTTTTATCTTGACTTAATGGCTATTTTAAAAAAATATATCTGGTCTTTTAGATATATTTAGAAGTTTTCCCATTTTTTTATTATATATAAAATAGATTCAATAATTAATTTCTAATTAACATGTGAGAAACCTGTTGATTATATTTATTTACAAACAGACATTTGTATGACTATATAGTTCTAATACTTTTCTGTGATTTCTTATAAGTTTTCCAGATTTAACTTAACCATTTGAAAGTAATGTCAATATTCCTTAATGCTTGCCAATGTTTTATTTTGTTGTTTTTATTTCTAAACTAGCTCTAACTGCATGGGTAACTAAATCTAGAACACCAATAAATGAATGGTATAGTGATATTGCTCATGTGATATAAATGGGAATTGTTCACTGTTGATGATTTTTTCGTTGTTTATTTATAAATCAATCATCCTTTTCTATTTTTCGTTTGAAATAGTAGTATCTTCACATGATAAAAGTACTATGTTCACATGTAAAAATATAAACAAATCAAAGGCAAAGGTGCCATGGTTTCTAATAGGTCCAGTAATCGTCCCCAGTAAGACATTATCCTTAATACCCAACTTGCGTAAATTGGAATTGATATTTTTTTTCAGGGATTATTTTGTTTTGGCTTGATTATATTATTTTGTTTATTTATTTTTTATTTTTTGCTGAAATTAAATAGTTTGTTCTTTTATTCATAGTCTAATCTCTGTGTTTTTTCGTTAGAGAATCTATTCTATTGCTGACAGTCACTACTTTATTACTCCTAGTAATTATGTCCCAATATAAGATTGTTAAGGCCTTTTATTCATATGTCTCCTCTTTCTCCTTGTAGTTTCTATAATTTGTACTTCATAGTCTTATGTTATTTGCTTCATGAAAAATGCTGTATCTTAATTGAAGATTGCAGCACTCATAAAGTGACTGACTTTTTCACCTCATGGTAGCAACATGTCCCCTGCTTTCTATTTGTCCATTTGCTTAGTATATATTTCCTCGTTGTTTGCTACTAACTTGTTTAGCAGCTTCATAAAAGATCTATTTCTTAGGATAAAAGTTACATTTTTTCTAATACCTAATTGATGATTTAATTTTTTCCTTTAAGTGATGGATTTTATAAAATTTTTGTGTCTGGATATGAGATCTTATTTCATGTTTTATCTATCAATTTGAATGTACAATTTTATTGTTCACTTAGTTTTAAACATTTTGTATTTAAAAAAATTGATAGATTTACACATGATCTTTGCTTTTCTATTTGTTAGCTTTTAGCATTATACAACACACTTAAACTTCCATTACTTGAGTTATGATCTTTACATTTATTAATTCACTACTATAAAAAATTAGTATATTTACACTATCTTAGTTTTGTTTGTTTTCATTTGATTTTCCTAAGCCAATGCTTTAGCATAGGGCCTTAAATATTTTTCCATGAAATAAATTTTTATTGACTTCTCTTTTTAATCTGAACAATGGATTGTCATACTGTTGTGCTCCCTCAATTTTCCACAGAACTCTTGCACAGACGTGCTGGCACTTTATTAGTGTGTGACTTAAAATAAGAAGCTACTTGCATTATGTCTGTATCCTGTTAGGAGAACTGGATGGTACTGATTCACTTCCTTTCTATGAAAACATCTGGAATTCAGTTTTTTCTTCAGTATATTTAAAGGCATGGATTCAATGGCATCTAAATTCTCTTTCTATCTTCAACCTACTATGATTGCTAAATTATCTGTAATAACAGCATGTAAAACTATTGCAACAACTGTATCTTCACATAGGAGGCATTCAACAAATGTGTGGTGATGTGATTTTCCCCTCATTTTAACTGTACTGAGTCATATGTGATAAATGAACCTAAAAGAATACATCAGGGAAAATCATTGAAGGGAAATATTAAATTGCATTTTACAGGTACATATTTTTTAATTAAAGAAAAAAGGATGAAAAGATAAGAATATTAAAAAGTGTAGTTTTATAGAGATAATAATATGAAATAGAATTTGCTCAATACTAGAAGATAGACCATTTACACTCCTCTTCCTTCTTCCCAATGCCATCTAATTACTCTAATTGACTAAAAGTTATTAGTTTTCTCTTTTTGATTTAAGACTTGTTCTTTTTATTGCTGAATGAATTTTAATCTAACTGCTAAATACTAATGTTTCTTTCTCTACCTGTTAACATTCCCAAGATAATTCAGAAATGACTAGTGAGGTTTTATTGGATTTCTGCTAAATTATTTTTCTTTTCATAATTGTATTATTTTGTCTGTCATATAATGAATCTCTCCTGAGCATATAAATTCATATCCTCATCCTAAATTTTGATACTTTTTAGTTTTTAGCAGATTGCTGATGGCTACATAGAGAGAGAATTAAAGATAGATTTTTGGCTAGGACCAAGGATAAACAACTATTAGTAAAAAGATTGCATTCATGTTTAGATTTCTTTAACAAAGTCTAGAATTATTGATGTAATTAATATAATACACTTTCAGAACAATTATATTTTACACAAATATTTAGAGTATCAAATATAAATAATTATATATTGGCAAAATTTGATAAGTCACATGCAATTGATAAGCACCGTAAATATTTTAAATTTATCTGAATGTTACTTTTATTATTATTAGTAATCATTTGTTTTGTTCTCCATTTGTACCTAGCTTCTAGAACCTACTCTGACACATGCTGTAACAAGTAATAGAATGGACAAATCAAGGAATTTTTCAATCAAAGTATTGTGATAGTATTATTTAATAAATTATATTTCATAATAAGTTGTGTGCAAAGTATAGTAAAATCTCTCCTTGAATTATTCATCTGTTAGAGGAGACAAATACACAGAGACAGAAGGAAAATAATGACAAAACTATGGCATTAAAAAAATGAGATCTTCATTGGGACTGTGAATGTCAGGGAAGGTTTTAAGAAACAACACAATTGAGCTGAAGCGTGGGTGATAGGTCAACCATTGATAAGTGGGGAAGGTCAATGACAATAAATGGGAGAAACTAAGGCACAGGTGGAATATTTTACAACATACTTTAAGACAATAATGAATCCACCAGGATGAATAAAGAAGGTTGATGGAAATATTGGAGCCAATGTCACACGGGCCTTGCATGATTAGCTCGGATAATTGAACTTCAATTTGTGGGTGTTTTTTTAATTGTTCAGATCTCTTTATTCAAGTGTTTTCCAAACATATTTAACTATGGAACTGTTTTGAACATATGTGTAAAACACCTCTTACATTTCATAGAACTAGTGTTTCTCAGAATTCATTTTGAGAAATGTCGTTTGTGTGTGGGGAAGTTCACAGTGTGAACTGATCAGTATATAACTGATTTTATTTCTGCAGATGATATTATTGGTGATATTGTACTCACTGGCACATGTTTACCAAAAAAAAGAAAGAAAGAAAAATAGTGGAAGATTTGTGATTCCTGTTTACACTGAACAGATGTGACATTTATTCTCTTATTACTGCCCACAAGATTTACAGATAAATCTGTTAATGATTTGTTGAATGTTCCTCTAAAGTCTTTGTTTTTTCATTCCTATGTTCTTTTATTGATTTTTTAAATTTCAAAGTATTACAGGGGTACAAATATTTTTTGGTTACATAGCACACTTTTATAATGCTTGAGTCATGATTACAAGTGTGCCCGTCACCCAGATAGCGTTCACTCTCCCCTTTAAGTAGGTTAGCACTCATCCCTCCTCCTGCTTGATTTCCACTGAGCTTTACTTCCCGCTGTGCACATATGTCCTCAACAGTTAGTTCCAATTTAAGAGTAAGTACATGTGGTGTTTGTTTTTCCATTATTTAGATACTTCACTTACGATAATGGTCTCCAGTTCCATCCAAATTGTTGCAAAAGGCCTTAAGTCATCCTTTCCCATGGCTGAGTAGCATTCCATGGTAGAGATACACCACATTTTGTTAATCCACTCATGAATTAATGGGCACTTGGGTTGATTCCACATCTTTGCAATTGTGAATTGTGCTGCAATAAACATTAGAGTGCAGGCATCCTTTAAATAAAATGACTTCTTTTCCTTTGAGTAAATACCCAGTAGTGGCATTGCTGGATCTAGTGGTAGGTCTACTTTTATTTAGTTCTTTGAAGTATGTCCATACATTTTCCATAGAGGTTGCCCTAATTTGCAGTCCCAGCAACAGTGTAGAAGCGTTCCTTTCTCTCTGCATCCATGCCAGCATCTATTATTTTTGGACTTTTTAACAAAAGCCATTCTGTTAATAACAGGAGTAAGGTGGTATCTCATTGTGGTTTTAATTTGCATTTCCCTGATTATTAGTGATGTTGAGCATTTTTTCATATGTTTATTGGCCATTTGTCTATCTTCTTTTGAAAAGCTTCTGTTCATGTCTTTTGCCTACTTTTTGATGTGGTTGTTTGATTTTTTTTCTTGCTGATTTTCTTGAGTTCTTTGTAGATTCTAATTATTAGCCCCTTATAGGATGTATAGCCTGTGAATATTTTCACCCATTCTGGAGGTTGTCTATTGGGTAGACACATGCAGAAGAATGAAACAGTATCCATATCTCTCACCACTCACAAAAAATTAATTCAAAATGGATAAAGACTTAAATGTAAGACATGAAACTAAAAGAATTCTAGAAGAAAATGTTGGAAATACTCTTCTAGATGTTGGCCTAGGCAAAGAATTTATGAAGAAGATCCCAATGGCAGTCAGAGCAACAACAAAAATAAATAAATGGGACTTGATTAAATTAAAAAACTTCTGTACAGCCAAGAAAATAATAGATTTGTATTTAATAACATAATCATTTATATTATCATGCAGTAGGGGGATATATGTTTTATGATATACTTAAAATTTACATTCTGTAGAAAAAGCAAAGAACAAAAATACCTAGTAAGAGGTTAAACAAATATGAAAATGTTACATACACTCCACAAAGGAAAAAAATGTTTCATGTTCATGCTTATATCCCCAGGGTCAACAAAACTTTCTAGTGCTAAGCAAATACATGTAAATTGAATGCATTGTGTATGAAAAAGAAAGATCTTTCAAATTGTAATTGTCATTAGCTACATAATCATTGGGAAGTTATTAATGTTTGTTTTGCCTTATGGTGTAGTACATATAATAGTCATGTATAGATAATACAATGCAATATTAATTTAGTAATATTTATTACTGTTATTATCATTTCCATATAGATAAAAATTAGCTTTCCAATGCATTATATTTGATGGTAAAATAGCATATCATTCAAAATATCCAGGAAGAAATGGTATACATAAGATTAATACATAAGAATACAAAAGAAATGCTGATAAGAATGGAAGTGAAGATGTGGAAATAATTTTCATAAAAACAAAAGTAGAAAATTTGACAATGATTGGCACTTACTCTTCTAAAAAGTGACAAGAAGGCCAAAAAAACAGCACTTTCCTGTTCTTTATAGTTCCAAGACCATTTGTCAGTTTGTGATGGTAATTTATTTTCCTGAGTTGGTGTCCCAACTAAAGAAATTCCAAGTGATGTTTGTTTTCCCCGTGACATGAAAAGTTGGAATTTTCCATACTTTTTGCAAGATACCATCATGCTTTTTATCTAGACTTTAAAAATGAAATTCCTGGAGCCTCTGAGGCATTGCAGTATTTGCTGATTGAATTTCTCTACTTAAGGTTCTGTTCTTAAAGTTCTGTTCTGTTCTTAAACATTGGATTTCATTTAATATAATTTAGAATCTGTTGCATTTATCTATTTTAAAATTTTTAATTGAGCACTTACTATGCCAATTTTAGCTTATCCTACCCATTTTAAACTTAGCATTCACCTTGCCCATAGCACCGCGTGACCTAGAAGATCAGATTGATTAGTTAGGGGAACAACAGCTGCTATAATAGCAATCTCCATATTTAAGCATCTTAATATTATACAGTTTCTCTCTCACTTTTATGAGTTCCATGCATGGCTACTGGTCAGTAAGCGATATTTCATAGGGTGACTCAGGGGCCAAGATTTCTCCAATGTATATAACAGCAGTTTAACCTTCCACATCCCACTGGAAGACCTGAGAACAAAAAGCAAGAAGTTATGTAAGCTACTCCATTCAAAATCCTACATGTGACAAGGGAAATGTCTCCATCATTTCTGGTAATCAGGAGATTTTTTCTTTTAAATCTATATTATAATAGATATTTACAATATATAAGTGAATGAAAGGTACCACCCTCACACACACATACATCAGATGGATTATGTCCAGAAATTATATAATTCTTCAAGTTTCTGTCTCCAAATGTTCTTTGGGGAAGTTAATTGTCTTTCTACTTCTGTCTGGTCACTAAAAGAGGCATTTGTTATTTGTTATTCCTTTTTTTTCTTGTCTTTATTGAAGTGTAAATTACATATCATGTCTTTACTCCATTTTAAGTGTACAGTTAAATGGTTATTAGTAAATTTACCAAGTTGTACAGCTAGTCACATGAATCAGTTTTAGAGGATTTCCTACCCCCCATAGAGACCCCTAATACCCATGCCCAAATACACTTCAAGCATGCCCCTCCCCTTCACAGTGTTATTTGTTATTCTTTACTTAGCAATCTGAAATGCACGAATTACTTTATAAGTGCATTTATAAATTACTATTTTTCACTGTTCAATCTATTAATATTTGATTATCATCATTCAAGTAGAGCTTTTAATTTTAGGTCTTCTGATTGGCAATGCTTTTCTTTACATTCTAACCAAACATTACTCCCTATATTCCTTCTCTCATGTGTTTTGCCTTTTCCCATTGATTTTTGTAATCACCTCTCACTGAAAGTAGCTGACAGTGTATCATACATGTAGTACAAACACTGTTAAAATGCATGGAATAATAATTGAACTTTCTTATTTAAAGTAAAATGTTGTGTTACCAGTAGTTTTTACTTCCCAATTTTTAATCTTTTAAATGATCGTCACATAAATCATTTTAAGCGTATTTCCGTTACATTAAGATTTGTAAAACATTCTCCTCAGTTTCTTTTTATTGTATTTCAAATCATTGAGTGGGATAAAGGAAAATTTCAAATGTAATAAGTTTGATGCCAGCCTGAATTTAAGAGCTATGCACTCCTCTAGGAATAATGCCATTGTAAGAGTGTGAGTCTGTCAGCGATGCTTACTCTATTGCATTTAAAGCCTTTTCCTAGACTGTATTATTTAAAATGTATTGTTTTCACAACATTTTATTGTATCAATACATGTCAGTTTATTTAATCCATAATTTACTTGTTGCTGCCCTTTTCTTGAACTTTTAAATTGTAAATAGCACTATTATAAATTTTTCCCTATGAATACCTTTATGATCATTTTGTTATATGTGTGCCCTTATAATGAGTTATTAGAAAATTTCTTCTGAAATATTTGGCACATGAATAATCATTTTAATGATCCATGAGGGAAATTTAATTCATTGCATTTAAGATTTTTTTTTGAAACAACAAAAGCTAATGTGTGTGTGTATATGTGTGTGTGTGTGTGTGTGTGTGTGTGTGTGTGTGTGTGTGTGTATGGGTATATGCATATATATATATATATTTTTTTTTTTTTTTTTTGAGACAGAGTCTCACTCTGTTGCCCGGACTAGAGTGCCGTGGCGTCAACCTAGCTCACAGCAACCTCAAACTCCTGGGCTGAAGCGATCCTTCTGTCTCAGCCTCCCAAGTAGCTGGGACTAC
>CAUYRT010058420.1:0-24303 GCA_963574885.1 Lepilemur ruficaudatus | reverse complement strand
GTACCAGCTGAAGTTTTGATTATCTTCCCAGGATTAGGGGCTTGATAAACCGAACATTGGTTATAAACTTTTCTAACAGTTTTAGAATAGTCACCACACCAATTATTTTTCCGTAATTTATATCATTTTGTCTACTCCATGATGTGATGAGTTAAGGAGTAAAGAAATTTTAATAACGGAAGCTTTAAGGACTCAGGAAGGAGCAGGCAGCCATCCAAGCTGTCCATGAGTCCACACTTAACATTGGATTTATATCCTCTTAAACACCAATTTTGTTTCTCCAATTTAGGTACATACTGCTGTATATTAAATGGGTTATCATAGGTAATTTAACTTGGACCATGGAGTTAATTCAAATTGCATATTTTAATAATTTCAGTACTGGCTGATTTAGCATTAAAATTTGAAAAAAATATTTCCTTGGTATTCAGTTAGTTTTTTTCCTGCTTGGGTTAGCAGTTTTATAAACCAGTCAGTGTCTTCATTAGAGTTCTGGAAATTCTTACCCAGTCCAAGTGATATAATCCTAAAGTTATCAGAAACTTATATTCAAGAGTGCTCGTCAGGGTTCTCTCTCTCCTTTCTATGAACCTCCTTGAGTACACAGCACTTTAGGATTGTAATTGCTTGCAAAGAGATTTCAGAGAAAGCAATTAACTGTGGAAACAAAACTTAAAATGGTCATGGTTAAAGACACAATGACAAGGAAATTTGGTTATTTCTGTGATAATAATTTAGCATAATAACCACAATTATAAGTGATAACATATACAAAGGCATCAGAATTTTAGGAATCTCATACCATTTGGAATATATATTAATAATATATCTATAAAAATATAACTTGAAGAAGGTTAAATATCATTTCTTATTTGACAATGCTTCCCATATAATTTAACATATCAAATATATCTGTTTATTACATTTCTTTTGGATGTGCAGGGGCACTTTGGAACATCCCAAAGCTAGGTTTTGGTCAAAAAGACTTAATTTAGAATTTGAAATTTGATTTGAGGAAGCCCGTCAAATACACTGACAGTTTAAAACGCTTCATCAAAATAGTATCACAGGTCACTGAAATAATATTTATTCATTTAGCCAAAGTGATAATTAAAGGGTTTTAAACAGCAAAAACCTTTGACAGAGAGTGTAACAGACTAGTCACCCCTCCTCCCATAGATGTGGAAGTATAAAATTGAGAGTGAGGAATATATAACAGGGAATGGCCAGGGGTGAAAAATGGCAAAAATATTTTCTGTCTCTTTGAAAATTCCCCACTCTTTTTCAGAACTGAAATCTGTATCCCTGCCTCAGGCCAGGAGGAGCAGGGAGAAGGTCTTTTGTTCTTATCCCAGGTGGCACTAGCCCCCCAGGTGGGTGGCTGGTGGAGATCACACGCTTTGTCTTTGGCAGAGATGGGATGATTAACATAGGTAACCACAATAGCCTAGAACTGAGGGTCCCTCCCTTTAAAATCTCTGTATTTTTGCCTATATTCAGGAAATTTGGATTTTGAGATGAGGTCTGCCATTTTTCCTCCTTCGCTGGCAAAGTAATCTCTTTCCTCCTCCCCAAAACATTTGTCCTCCTTCTAATTTGGCCTCATGGACAAGAGCCAGAGTTTTTGGTAACAAGAAGAGAATTATTTTTTCAAACAATCAAAAGACCTAATAAAAACGAGATGAGATAGAATCTGTCTCTCTCTCTCCCCTCTTTTGTTTTTGCAGTTTATTCAAAAAGTGAACAAAAATATTTTACTATCTCTTATTACTACTACATGAAATTTTGGTTCAAAAGAGAAAATCAAACTTTACTTTTGTATTAGTGTATTATCAATACTAAAGTTAATTTTAATAAAACATTATAAGCAAATCCATTCCATCTTAGTCAGCTTTCAACCACACAAGATTTCCATAAACCTTTTAAAAGTTCTTACAAATTTTTTCTATTTTTTTCTTTCCCCAACTTTTTATATCCATTTAGTTTTATCTAGATCATTTTCCTTCATTTTGAGACAAGCTTTAAATAACTAGACAGATCACATTTCCTTTAACAAAAACCACATGCTCATATCTTTTTTATAACCTTCATCACCAAAAACACATCTTACTTTCTTTATACACTCTGTATATAATATTGTTTCTCTTATATCTAATAGTTTTAATTATACTTATTAACTACAATTTTAATTGACAATAATTTTAATTTTCTGTGAGAATCATAGGAAATAGGTAACTCTGTACTGTTTTTTGTCAGTATTTGTAAATGAAAACCATTTCATAATTTTTAGAAAGATGTTTCAGTTTTTTTGTTTATTAACAGATCTAAATATATTTAGGTTCTCTCTATCATACAAAAATAAGATGCCAAAGTCCATAAACTTAAACATATGTCTACTTAATGTTTTAGTATTTCAACTTACTTAGAAATGACTCAAACATTTTATGGTTATATATTACTTAATTTAACATAACATGACTTTAAGATTTTAAATTACTAAAAAGAATTTTGAAACTAAGACACTAATATCTTCACCAATCATCCTGGGTCCCACATACTCACCTGACACCCAGGATGGCTATGAAAGGCAGGGCCTGTCTGGGTCCTGAATTTATACACCAGGTATAAAGTTCAGGATAGAAGACAGACCTGTGTAGATTATTCCTGGAGGATATGACCCTTCCCAGCATGGTCAGGAGGCATAGACCAGGGAGAATGGGAACATATTGGACTCGTCTCTGCCTTGGGGCTGACAGCCCAAGTTCTGAGGACGTATATTTGTGCCCAGGCCTGACCATGTCCACCTGTCCAGGCCCCAAAATCCAGAGACTCAAAACCAAAGACAAGCTCACAGTACAATATTTGGAAGGTTTCAGGGAACCCCAGCAGACAGCCTTTATAGCTTTAGTTCACAGACAAATCAAATAAATACCAAGAATATTATAGAAGCAGCAGTTTTATGCCCTTAAACATGTAGCAAAGACAGCATAAACCTGTCTAACCAGTAGACCCAGGAAAAAATGTCTGAATTGTATTTAATGCTGACACAATTCTAGAGAATTTCCTATTTTATTTTACCAACAATTTTAAAACTAGCTATATTTATCAAATATTATCTTAGATCACATAGAAATATCACATACACATAACACATACAGACATAAAGACACAGACAGAAATACGTCTTATAGCATGCATAAAGATTTTTCATTTGCCAGCTTGCAAATGGTTTTTCTTTTTCCTGTTCAGACTATCAACCTTCCAACTGCCTATTTCATTGCCTTAAGCAACTGTTAGCTAGGCAACCCTAAATGTGCACTTCTAAAGGGATGACTCAGGTAAAACAGGATAGAAAAGTTATATCTCGAAAGCACAGAGCTGAGACGTCAAGCCTCAATATTATACCAACATCTGCTCAAACCAAAGGAGGGTGTAGGTAAAGGCCCAGTTAAGACAAGATGGCAAGGAAAAGTGCCTTAAACAAAGATGACACTTGTTATGTAAATTTAAACTAATGGTAAGAGTTTCTAGTGACTAAGTGCTCCCTCTCTTCCTGGTGGATAGGCAGACATTCTTACAAATGGCAATGTCCTTTATAGATGTCAATTTCTTTTACAAAAGAGCCAGCTGAGTACCAGGAAGGTGTATTCTGGAGACTGATTTACTTCTATAGGTAGTGTTTTTAACTTAGCTTCTTTGTCTTAAACTTACTGAGTTTAAGGAGGAGCTCACCAAGGAATATGGTAAAGAAAGCATTCTCTATGCCTGAACTCAGCATGGATAGCTCTGAAAAAGAAGCAAGCCTAGTTTACCTGAGGGTCTACCTTTCATAAACCCTTTATCCAGTTTTCTTTTAGCCTTTGGGGAGAAATAGTAACTTAGCAAAAGGTTAAAAGATTTAATTTTTCTTATCAACTAGTTGCTTAAACTTATTTGTTTTTTATAAAGAATCTTTTCAAAAAGCCAATAAAAATACTGAATTTTTTTTTTCCAGACAGGTCTTGCTCTGTCACCCAGACTATCGAGTACTTTAGAGCTATCATAGCTCACTATAAACTTGAACTCTTAGGCTCCAGCAATCCTCCTGACTCAGCCTCTTAAGGAGCTGGGAATATACGCACATACCAACTAGCTAAATTTTCTTATTATTTTTTGTGGAGATGGGATCTTGCTATGTTGCCCAGACTGGTCTCATACAATCCTCCCACCTCAGTCTTCCAAAGTGTTAGGATTATACCACACCTGGCTGAACTCTTTTGTCCACCCAGCTTACCATGTAAATGAAACAGAGCAACCACCTTGAACCATGAAGTGTTAGAAGCTGTGAATTAGGATGGTGAATTAGAAAGACAGAATTGATGGGTCCCTGATGATCAGAGTCACCAAACTTGATCTAGACTGCCTATCTTCAAAATCAATTCACACGAGGAAGAAACAAACACCTGTTTTGTTCAATCCCGTTATATTGAAGTTTGGTTAAAAGAACCTTATGTTAGCAGATACACAGGTTTGGGAACTTAGTGTACTGAGCAGCAGAGCCTCCCCACAGCAGCAGCTGAATCTAGTTGGCGTTGTTCCAACACTTGCAGAACCAACCTTACCATGCTTTTACTCCCAGAAACCCCTTCACTAGACAGCCAGAATCCTCTGGACTTTAAGGAAAGTCCACGATTCAGCTCTTCAGGGACCATTTTCCCAGCTCTTTGCTTTATACCTCCAGTTCTATCTAATTATATCTGCTTCCTGTAGTTGCTACCTCTGTGATAATGTTCTCTTTTTACCTTTTCAGTTACCTAGTTAACAGCTTAATAGCTAGTTAATAATTCTTTAAATTAAATTATCTCCATTAAAATAAGTAGTAAGGACTTCCAGCTTCAGCTGGAGTTATACAAAGCTGGAAAGAGCATTGCTCCCACCCTTATAAGAAAAAAGCTGGAAATTAATGACTTTTCCTAATCCATGAGAGACCTGAGATCACAGGGAAAACAACCAATCCTCTATCTGGAGACAGACAGCCTCCTACAGAGAAAAACAAGACCTGAACATTTGCTTACCTGGAACATATGCTGCTGAACACCATATAAGCCAGTGAGAAGACCCAACTAGAAATTTTTAATGAATTGTGAAGGACAGGGGTGAGGTAGCATGAAAGTGTAAAGCTCTCGGGGAGTAGGAAGACACGTAAATAGGGGAGTTCACGTCCTCTTGCATCGTTTTACTCTAGCAGCCCCATCTGACTTTACAGGGAAGACTGGGAAGAATCTTGGTAAAGTTCCCTCCACTGTGCTACCTGGGGAAAGGGAACAGCAGCCACTGTCAAAACTCCGCCCAGACCCATGTTCCCTATGTCCCCTAAATAAAAAAGAAGCTCTAGTCTACAGGGGAAAGGCAACAGAATGATAGCCTGTAAGCACTGGTGAAAACCCACTGCAGCCAGGGAAGACCACACAAACAAAAAATAAATAGATAAATAAAACAAACAAAAAAAGTCTCTGTCCTCATGGGAGAGGAACAGAAGCAAATGCAAAGCCTAGTGTTATATGGAGAGACAGGAACAACTTTGGAAGCCACAATCCAAAGTCTCAGTACCTGCCTAAGACTAAGGCTAAATCAATACATCCAAAACTGTTTTCCTCCTCTTCCCCCTACTGCCATGCTAGCAAGTGACATGTAAAAATAACACTGAATACAACTGAAAGGACTGAAAGAAATTAATTCCCTCTCAGGACCAGCAACAAAGGGAAGACACAAAGACAAGTGAGGAACAACCTTTAAACCCAGCCCAATTACTGACTAGATTAACACAAATGCCCACACTAAAGGCCTAGCCAAAAAAAAAAAAAAAAAAAAAGCATGCTCATCTCCAAGCATAAAAATATTTACCCCAATGTCTTCTGACCTGTACAATATGTCCAGCTTTCAACAAAAATATTGTGAGACACACAAAACGGCAAGATAAAACATGGTCTGAAGAGATAATGCAATAATCAGAACTAAACTCACATATGACACAGAAATTGGCACTATCAGACTGAGAATTTAAATTAAGTATGAGTAATATGTTAAAGATGTTAATGGAAAAAGTAGACAGCATGCAAGATCAGATCAATAATTTCAGTGGAGGTGGAAACCATAAGAAAGAATCAAATGGAAATACTAGAACTCAAAAACACAGTAACAGCAATGAAGAATGACTTCACCTTATGCATCAATAGATTCAAAACAGCTGAAGAAAGAATCAGTGAGTTTAGAGATAGGTCAACAGAAATTACCTAACAGAAGCATTAGAAGTAACTCTTACAGTTTATTTGACAGGTTAACTGAAACTTGGATTCAATAGTCTACATAATAGCCTACATTAAATGGCTATTAAATTTAATATTTAACATTAAATATTAAATAGCCTACATTTAATGAGGTTGAGATACTAAAACTTCTCTAGCATAATATTGAGAAGTTCCCTAACATGAAATATGAGAGTGGATTTATTATGTGTGACCTGCACATCAACTCTTCCAGTATACTCCTCAAGATAGCCAGAGGACACTCCCTTCTGTAAGGCATTAATGAGGGGAGAACCAGCATCTTTGAAAGGCTCTGTAGTGGCTGTCCTAACTAAGGCATAATGATGGTATGTGCTGTCATTGACCTGGGCTCTATGATTTCAGTGGGATGATGGAATTTCAGAATAGCAGAGGCCAAAAGGCAGTGTTTATCAACCTTAATCAAAAGATAAGATGAGTGCACTTTTATGATAACAGAAGGCAGGAGAAAAGAGATAATCAAAATATTTTGAAACATAGGGATCTTTGAGGATGGCTAAATGATCACAGTGCCTTAGGAATTAAATAGATAAGAAGCCTACTAAAATGCATTTGCTCTATTTAACATGAAAAACTCCACATCTAGTGTCCAGAAACATAACTTGAGTCACTGCAATAAAGAGTCATAGCCTCTTACCAGCTTTCCAAACCTTAACCAGTTCACAAACTGAGATCCCTTTAATTGAAAAGGACACAAGATCCCCTTGAGAAAGGATCCTGCAGAATTTCTGTAAGTATATACTATAAATATTCCACCAGGCTTTTCCCAAAGAGACTTGCCTTCATTTATTATAGCCACTGTGCACTGGGAAAAAGGAAATATCCAGACTTCTCAGGATTGTCCAGCTAATTCTTTTCTATTTTTAGTAGAGACAGGGTCTCGCTCTTGCTCAGGCTGGTCTCAAACTCCTGAGCTCAAACAATCCTCCCACCTCAGCCTCCCAGAGCTGAGCCTTTTTGATAAAAGCCATTTTAACTAAGGTGATATATGTCTCATTGTGATTTTGATTTGTAATTCCATGATGATTAGTGATGTTGAACATTTTTCAGTTACATGTTGGCCATTTGTATGTCTTCTTTCAGAAATGTTTATTCAGATTTTATCCATTTTTTAATCACATTATTTGGTATTTTGCTATTGAGTTGTTTCAGCTCTTTATATATTCTGGTTATTAATCCCTTATCAGATGGATACTTTGCAATATTTTCTCTCATTATGTGGGTTGTCTCTTCACTTTATTGTTTACTGTGCAGAAGCTTTTCAGCTTGATGTAATCCCACTTGTCTATTTTTGCTTTTGTTGCCAGTGCTTTTGAGGTCTTACACAAAAAAATCATTGCCCAGACCAATGTCCTAGAGCATGTCTCCAATATTCTTTTCTGGTAGTTTCGTAGTTTCAGGTCTTAAATCTACGTCTTTAATCCATTTTGACTTGATTTTTGTATAGGGTGAGAGATTTTCATTCTTGTGCACATAGTTATCTTTGGTTATACAGTTTTCCCAGCACCATTTAGTAAAGATATTTTTCTTTACCCATTGTATGTTCTTCGCACTATTGTCAACAATGAGTTGGCTATATACATGGGAGGTGGGGGCAGGAGGATTGCTTGAGACCAGGAATTTAAGACCAGCCTGGGAAAAGTAGTGAGATCTATATCTTTTTTAAAAAATGAAAAAACTAGCCAGGCATGGTGGCACATGCCAGGAGGCTGAGGCAAGAGGAGCCCTTGAGCCCAAGAGTTTGAGATTGCAGTAAGTTATGATTGTGCCACTGAAATCCAGGCTGGGTGACAGAGGGAGAACTTGTCTCCAAAACAATAAAGAAAAAAAAAGTTTTGGCTGTAAATGTGTGGATTTATATGTGGGTCTTACATTCTGTTCCCTTGGTCTATGTGTCTGTTTTTATGCCAGTACCATGCATATTTGGTTACTGTCACTTTCTAGCATATTTTGAAGTCAGATAGTGTGATGCCTCCAGGTTTATTCTTTTTGCTCAGGATTTCTTTGGCTACTCAGGGTCTTTTGTGGTTCCATATAAATTTTAGGATAATTTTTTTCTATTTCTGTGAAAAACGCTATTGGCATTTTGATAGAGATTGCATTATATCTGTTAATTGCTTTAGGTATTAATAGTATTGTCATTTTAACAATATTAATTCTTCCGATCAAAGAGCATGGGATATACTTCCATTTTTATGTCTTCTTCAATTTCTTTCATCAGTGTTTTATACTTTTCCTTGAATAGATCTTTCACACCTTTGGTTAAATTGATTCCTAGGAATTTTATATTCTTTGTAGCTGTTATAAATGGCATTGCTTTCTTGGTTTCTTTTTCAGATTGTTCACTGTTGTCATTTATAAATGCTACTGATTTTGTATGTTGATTTTGTATCCTGCAACTTGTACCAAATTTGTTTGTCAGTTCAAATAGTTTTTTTCTGAAGTCTTTAGGTTTCTCTAGATACAAGATCATATTGTCTGCAAACGAGGATAATGTGACTTCTTCCTTTCCAGTTTGGATGATCTTTATTTCTTTCTCTTGCCTAATTTCTCTGTTCAGGACTTCCAGTATTGTGTTAAGTAAAAGTGGTGAAAGTGAGCATTCTTGTCTTGTCCCAGAGCTTAGAGAAAAGGCTTTCAATTTGTTCCCATTTAATATGATGTTGGCTGTGGGTTTGTCATATAAGAATTTTATTATTTTGAGGTATGTTGCTTGTATACCAAGTTTCTTGAGGTTTTTTATTATAAAGGGTTGTTGAATTATATCAAATGCTTTTTCAGCATCTAATGAAATGACCAAATGGTTTTTGCTCTTGGTTCTGATAATATGATGTGATTTGTGTATTGAAACTTACTTGCATCCCTGGGATGAACCCCCCCGATCATAGTGAATGATCTTTTTAATGTGTTGTTGAATTTGGTTTGCTAGTATTTTGCTGAGAATTTTTGCATCTATATCTTCTTCTTTTTTGTCGTATTCTTGTCTGGTTTTTGTATCAAGGTAATACTGGCCTCATAGAATGAGTTTGGAAGTATTCCCTCCTCTTCAAAAAGTTTTTGAAGAGTTTGAGTAGAAGTGGTATAGTTCTTATTTAAAAGATTGGTGGAGTTCAGCAGTGAAGCCATTAGGTCCTGGTCTTTTCTTGATGGGACACTTTTTTTATGGCTTTCATCTCATTACTTGCTATTGGTCTGTTGAAGATTTCTATTTCTTCATGGTTCAATCTTGGTAGGTTGTATGTGTTCGGGAATTTATCCGTTTCTTCTAGGTTTTCCAATTTGTTGGTGTGCAATAGTTCATAATTATCTCTAATGATCCTTTGTATTTCTATCATCTCAAGTTTTTATTTCCCCCTTTTTGCTTCTAATTTTATTTATTTGGGTCTTCTTTCTTTTTCTTAGTCTAGCTAAACATTTGCCAATTTCATTTATCTTTTTAAAAAATCAACTTTTCATTTTTTTGATCTTATGTATTTTTTAGTCTAAATTTCATTTATTTCTGCTCTTATCTCTATTGTTTTTCTTTCTACTAATTTTGAGTTTGGCTTGTTCTTGCTTTTCTATTTCCTTGAGGTGCATAACTATATTGCTTATTTGGAGTCTTTCATTTCTTTCATATAGGCATTTATTGCTATAAACTTCCCCCTTAGTACTGCTTTTTCTGTATCCCATAGATTTTTCAGTATATTGCATTTCCATTTTCATTTGTTTTAAGAATCTTTTAATATCTTTCTTAATTTCTTCATTGACCCATTGGTCATTCAGCAGCGTATTGTTTAATTTCCATATGTTTGTGTAGTTTCCAAAGTTCCTCTTGTTACTGATTTCTAGTTTTATTTCATTGTGGTCAGAAAAGATATAACTCCTACATTTTCTAATTTCCTGGGACTTGTTTTGTGGCTTAAAATATGATATATTCAGAAGAATGTTCCATATGCTGATGGAATGAATATACATTCTGCAGCAGTTGGCTGAAATGTTCTGCAAATGTCAGTTAGGCCTTTTGATCCAGTATGTAGTTTAACTCTGAGATTCCTTTGTTGATTTTCTGTCTAAATGATCTGTCTATTACTGAGAGTGGGATATTGAAGTCCTCTACCATTGTTGTACTGCAGTCTATCTCTCCCTTTAGATCTATTAACATTTCCTTTATATACTTGGGAGCTCTGGTGTTAGGTGCATAGATATTTATAATTATTTTACTCTGTTACTGTATTGACCCCTTTATCATTATATAGTGACCTTCTTTGTCTCTTTTTAGTCTTTGGCTTGCAGTCTATTTTATTTGCTAGAGGTATAGCTACTCATGCTCTTTTTTGGTTTCCACTTGCATAGAATATGTTTTTCCATCCCTCAACTTTCCATCTTTGTGTGTTTTTATAGGTGAGGTGGTTTCTTGTAGGCAGCATATAGGTGAGTCTTGTTTCTTTTTTTTTTTTTCCTCAGAGTATTATGGGGGTACAAACATTTTGTTTATATAATTTGCTTTTGTACAATTTGAGTTGAAGTTATGAGCATATCCATCACCCAGATAATTTGCATTGTACCCGTTAAGTGTGAATTTACCCATCCCTTCCTTCCCCCTCCCACCTGCTTAATTGCCATTAAAGTTTTACTTCCATATGTGCACAAGTGTTAATCCATTAGTTTCAATTTAGTAGCGAGTATGTGTGGTGTTTGTTTTTCCTTTCTTGCAATACTTCACTTAGAAGAATGGTCTCCAGTTCCACCCAGTTTGTTACAAAAGGTATTAGTTCACCCTTTTTTATGGCTGAGTGGTACTCCATGGTATACATATACCACATTTTATTAATCCACTCATGTATTGATGGGCACTTGGGTTGTTCCCACATCTTTGCAATTGTGAATAGTGCTGCTATGAACATTAAGAGTACAAGTGTCTTTTTTACTGAATTTTTTTTTCCTTTGGGTAAATACCTGGTAGTGGGATTGCTGGATTAAATGGTAAGTCTACTTTTAGTTCTTTGAGGTATCTCCATACTACTTTCTATAGAGGTTGTACTAGTCCCACCAACAGTGTATAAGTGTTCCTTTCTCTCTGCATTCACACCAGTATCTGTCGTTTGGGGGCTTTTTGATAAAAGCCCTTCTCACTGGAGTTAGCTGACATCTCAATGTGGTTTTAATTTGCATTTCCCTGATGATTAGAGATGTTCACATTTTTGATATGTTTATTAGCCATTAGTCTATCTTCTTTTGAAAGGCTTCTGTTCATGTCTTTTGCCAACTTTTTAATGGGGTTGTTTGATGTTTTCTTGCTAACTTGCTTGAGTTATTAGCCCTTTCTCAAATATATAGCATGCAAATATTTTATCCCATTCTATAGGTTGTCTATTCACTCTGTTGATTGTTTCCTTGGCTGTGCAGAAGCTTCTTAATTTAATCAGGTCCTATTTATTTATTTTTGTGTTGCTGTGATTGCCTTTGAAGTCTTCTTTATAAATTCTTTGCCTAGGCCAATATCTATAAGAGTTTTCCAAACTCTTCTTCTAGAATTCTTACAGTTTCATGTCTTGGGTTTAAGTCTATTATCCATCATGAATTAATTTTTGTGAGTGGTAAGAGGTGCAGATCCTGTTTCAGTCTTCTACATGTGGCTATCCAATTTTCCCAGCATCATTTATTGAATAAGGATTCTTTTCCACAGTGTATACTTTTGTCTGCTTTGTCAAGGATCAGATGGCAATATGAAGATGGCTTTATATCTGGGCTCTATGTTCTGATCCCTTGGTCTATGTCTCTGTTCTTGTTCCAGTATCATGCTATTTCGGTTGCTCTAGCTTTGTAGTACAGCTTGAAGTCTGATAACGTAATGCCTCCCAACTTATTCTTTTTGCTCTAAGGTGGCTTTGGTTATTCCGGGTCTTTTCTGGTACCATATAAAGCATAGAATTATTTTTTCTAGATCTGTGAAAAATGATGTTGGTATTTTAATGGGGATTGTATTGAATTTATAATTCACTTTGGGTAGTATAGGCATTTTAATAATGTTGATTCTGCTGATCCATGAGCATAATATGTTTTTCCATTTGTTTACATCCTCTGTGATTTCCTTCCTCAGTGTTTTGTAGTTCTCCCTGTAGAAGTCTTTCACCTCCTTCCTTAAATATATTCCTAGGTATTTTATTTTCTTTGTTGCTATTGTGAAAGGTATTGAGTATTTGATTTGATTCTCACCTTGACTGTTGTTGGCATACAGGAATGCTACTGATTTGTGTACACTGATTTTGTAACCTGAAACTTTGCTGAATTTATCTGTCAATTCCAAGAGCCTCTTGGCAGAATCTTTGGGATTTTCTACATATAAGATCATATATCATCAGCAAAGAGTGATAGTTGGACCTCTTCTTTTCCTGTTTGGATATCCTTGATTTCCTTCTCTTGCCTGATTGCTCTGGCTAGGATTTTCAGCACAGTGTTAAACAGAAGTGGCAACAGTAGGCAACCTTTTCTGGTTCCAGTTCTAAGCAGGAATGCACTCTGTCTCTTAAATGGAGAACTGAGACCCTTTACAATCCAGTGTTATAATTGATAAATAAGAACTTACTACTGCCATTGTGTTGCTTATTTTCTGGTTGTTTTACAACTCCTCTGTTTCTTTCTTTCTTTCTTCCTTTCTTACTGTCCTCCTTTGTGGTTACATAGTTTTCTCTGGTATTATGTTTTAATTTATTGCTTTTTATTTTTAGGGTATCCGTTACAGGTTTTTGCATTGTGGTTACCGTGTGGCTTATAAAAACATCTTATAACAAGTTATTTTAAAGAGATGACAGCTTATCTCACAAAAAAAGAACAAAAACAAACAAAAACTATTAAAATCTCTATACTTTAACTCCATTCCCCCGCTACCTTTTGACTTTGTCTCAATTGACATGTTTTTATATTGCCTATCTCTTAACAGGTTGCTGTAGCTATTCTGTTTTTCATTGATTTGTCTTTTAGGCTTCATACTAGGGTTTTGAATAGATTGCACACCACAGTTACAGTATTGGAATATTCTAGGGTTGTTTTTGTTCTTACTTTTATGAGTAGTTTTATATCTTCAAATGTTTTCTTTTTGCACATTAGTGTTTTATTTTGTTTTGTTTTCAAATTGAAGACCTCCCTTTAGCATTTCTTGCAAGAAAGATCTGGTGGTGGTGAATTCCTGAGTTTTTTGGTCTGGGACTTTATCTCTCCTTTGTATTTGGAAGATAGCTTTGCTGGATAAAACACTCTTGGATGGCGGGGGGGGGGTTAATTTATTTTTCAGCACTTTAAAAATGTCATTCCACTTCCTCCTGGCCTGTATGGTTTCCGTTGCCAGATGAATTGGAGTTCATTTGTATGTTATTTGCCTATTTTCTCTTGCTGCATTCAGGGGTTTCTCTTTGTCCTTGACCTTTGAGACTTTGCTTATTACATGCGTTGGAGGAGTCTTATCTGGGTCAAATCTGTTTGATGTTCTCTGACCTTCCTGTACCTGAATACTTATATCTTTCTCAAATTTGGGAAAGTTTTCTGTTATTATTTCTTTGAATAAGCTTTCTACCCCTTGGTCTTGCTTAACTCCCTCTTGAACACCAATAATTCTTAGATTTGATCTTTTGAAGTAATTTTCTATATCTTGATCTTCATTTCTTTTCATCCTTTTTTCTTTATTCTTCTATGATGTGTAATTTTAAATAGCCTATCTTCAAGCTCACTGATTTTTTCTTCTGCAAGCAGAAGCATTTTGCTGTTGAAAGCCCCAGTGAATTTTTCAGTTCAGTAAATGCACTTCTCAGTTCCCAGGTTTCTGTTTGATTTTTGTTATTATTTCAATTTCTTTGTTAAATTTATCTGATAAATTTCTGAGTTGCTTTCCCATGTCATCTTGGAGATCATTGAGTTTCCTTAAAATTACCATCTTGAATTCTTCGTCAGAGAGTTCACACATTGCTATCACATTAGGATCAATTATTGGTTCCTTGTTTTGTCCATTTGGGGAGGTCATGGTTCCCTGTTTGCTGTAGTTTCTTGTAGATATACATTTATGTCTTTACATTGAAGGATTAGTTATTTATTCCAGTCTTCTCTGTTTGGATTGTTTTGGCTTTTATTAGATATGTTTGCTTAGAGATTCTTCATAATTTACATGTTGAATTTCTTGTAGTTTTTTTCCCTTCAGGTCACTGCCTCCTTTTCAGCAATAGATGATGGCACCTTGAGTCCAGATTGGCCTCAGCTCTAACAAAAGATCAGAGAGCTGTCCATACAGAATGAAGGAGGTCTCAAAGGGGATATCCCACCATTATAGAAAGGTTGGCTAGGGGTTTGTGCCCATGGGACCTGTGGAACATGTCTCCTACAGTGTGGTGCTACTGAACAGCCACTGTGATTTGGTATCTCCTTTGACCAAGATACAGAGCAGAATTTTCAGGGCTGGAGATAGTATTCCTGCCTCTCCCCTTTGTCTGTGCCTGTCCTCAGGGATATTTCTCCCTTTGGACACTCATAATGCGTCCTATGGGTTCAGGCAGGGACAAGTCTCCTGCCAGGGAACACAAGATGGTGGAGAGGCTAGTTGTCCACCTCAGTCTCACTTTTTTCAGTATAGACCATGAGCTGGGGGAAATTTTCCATTTGCTTGGTTCTGGGCAGATTGGGGGAAAGGAGTCACAGATATGGAAATTCAATTCTCTTATCATCTGCTCAGAGTTTTTTTGCTTTTCTGTAGCCTTAGGAACTGACCCATCTTCATATTTGAGTTGTGAGATATTTCTGGTGATAATCTCAGTGGTGTATATTTGTTTTATGTTTTCTGTTGGGGGAGGAGAGTAAAGCCAGCTTGCATCTATGCCACCTTTTTGAAACCCAAAGTCCAAGACAATGTTAAGAAAATGAAAAGACAAGCCAAAGACTGGAAGAAAATATTTTCAAAACACAAATACAATAAAGGACTTGGATCCAGAATATGTAAAGAGCTCTCAAAACTCAATAATAAACAATGATATAAAGAATGGACAAAAGATTTGAACAGACACTGCACCAAAAAATAGATATAAAAACAGCAAATAGGTACACAAAAAGATGCTCAACATTAGTAGTCACTAGGGAAATGAAAATTAAAACCACAATGATATACCATTAAACACCTAGCTAAACTTTTAAAGGACTGACCAAGCAAGTGTTGGAAAGGATGTGGAGGAAATGGAACTTAACACTGCTGGTGGGAATGGTGCAACCACTTTGGAAATCAGTTTGATAATTTCTTAAAAAGCTAGACATACATCTACCATATAATCTATCCATTTCACTCTTTGATGGTTACCCAAGAGAAAAGAAAGCCTATGTTCATATAAAGACTTGTACATAAATATTCATATCAGCTTTATTTATAATAGCTAAAAACTAGAATAACTCAAATATCCATCAATAGGTGAATGGATAAACAAATTGTGATACAACCATGTAATAAAACATTACTCAGTAATAAAAAGGAATGAACTATTGATACATAAAACAATATGGATAAATCTCAAAATAGTTAAGCTTAAAAGAATCAGAGCAAAAAAATAAAAATGTATAGTATGATCTTACAAAACTCCAGAGAAATGCAAACTAATGTGTAATGACAGAAAGCAGCAGATGAGTGGTTGCCTGGTGATAGGTGGGGGAAGGGCATGCAGGAAGGGACAAGAGGGAAGGATTGCAAAGAGGCACAATGAAACTTTTGAAGGCAATGGATACATTTACTACCTGTATTGTGGTAGCAGTTTCATGGATGTATACATATGTTAAAATTTACCAAATTGTTGACTTTAAATATTACTCTATGTAAATCATATCTCAATTTCTTAAAAAAGAACTCATCACAATAGCTGTGATCCAAGGATCAGTGTTTTAGTTGTCTATTGATATGTAACAACTTAATGGTCTTAAACCATTAAGACCAAAACTTAACAGTCTTTTTAAAAATTACCTTTTAATTTTCTCATGAGTTTGTGAGTTAGGAATCTGGGCAGGGCTTGGCTGAGTGGCTCTTTTGCTGCATCTGGCATTGGCAGGGGTCATTCACTCAGCTGCATTCATCTGGTGGTTGGGATGAGCTGGAAGATCCAAACAGGCTTTATTCACATGTTGGCATCTCAGTGCTCCTTCATATGGACTATATGTCTCCATGTGGCAATCTTGAGCTTCCTCACAGCGTGGTGATCAGACTTTCTGTGTTTCAAAAAATGAAAAGAGAAGCTGCAAAGCTCTTAAGGTACAGTCTCAGAAATCACATACCAACACTCTGTTGCACTCTATTAGTCAACTCAGGTCACAGGGACCACCCAGATATAAGAGGAAATAAAACATACCCTACCTCTTTGTGGAGTTTGGCAAAGAATTTTTAACCTACTACAATCAGGAAACCACTGCAACTGCTGCATATTGCTTATTTATAATAATAAATCCAATCAGAAGTCACTGGAATACTAATGATGATATAGAAAAGCCCAACAACTCCCTGACCATGCTTGCCAGGAGAAACAGCCAAAGTAGTAGGAAGTTGGTTTCTGCTTTAAACCTGCTATTCAAATCTCATGCTAGGGCATATAATTGGTGAAACCTAAATTCAAATCTAGAAGTCTGTCTACGAAGGAGTCTGGGAAATCTTGCTAACCTTCTGTCTTGGGTACAGAAATATGCACTAGAAGGATGTTGGAGTGGAAGCTGAGTGCCTCATCTACTCTGTTCATCACAGCAGGGATACAGACAGTGTTAGAAGCATCAAACACCTCAATTTTCCCTCTTAGTGTGATCCAACAAGTATGGACCAGGCAGGTGAGCCAAGAGGCAAATGAAGGGCACTCCCTGGTGTGCACCTCAGAGGCTTGGATACAACCATAGAAGAAGGCATTTCTACTGGGTATTCATCTGCCTAGGAGGGGCGCCCCCCCGGGGAGCTTAGATAAAGGTATTTCAGCAGGAATTTAGACCCTAGGGATGGGTGAGAGCTATTCAGTAGAAACTTCTGAAAAAACAAAATCCAAGCCCCATGTTCACCCTGATCTTCCCTTAGAAAAGTCCACTGATAAGGATGTGGCACTGAGGGTGGCCCAGGCTGAAGCCAGGCTCCCTGGGAAGTGTGGTCCATCTGGCCCCCAACGCTCCTTTCCCAGAATGGAAGCCGCAGGGATCTATTGTCTGCAGTGCTTACAAATCACAAGGCTTCCTCCATTCAACAGCTAAGTTCAGAGCAGCTCCACACGCCCACAGTGCACATTTGGGATGCCAGGCCCCCAGACCCGCCCCCAGAGACCCCAGCAACAGCGGCCACCACTTACAGGCCCAGGGCAGGTCACTGCCGGTGCCCAGGCCTGTCTCCCGCCGTCAGAGCAGTGAGGGGGCTGGAGTGGTTGACAATCCGCCCTGGCAGCCTGGATGCTCCGTGCTGGGGAGAGTAGGAGGCAGCTCTTCTGTTCTCCTGTCAGCGTTCACTTGAGAAGCCTGCACTCTAGCCCCTGCCTCTTATCTCTTTCAGAAGCTGATATACTTGCAGACAAGAGGCAGCTTTTGTCAGCTGCTGCCAGTTCTGAGCATTTTCTGGCCCGAAGCATTGACTTCCAGTGAAAAAAACCAAAGTCTTCTGAATTCTCTTGTCAGGTCTGGCACCTTTGTTTATTCATTTCCCTTGGGAGTGGTGCAGGTGGCATGGGGTAGGTGGGGACAACCAGGACTCTTGTCAGTGCAGAGAGGGAGGGAGCCCCAGGCAGGGGAAAGGCAGCAGGAGAGGCTGAGGCTTTCCTGGAGTGCCTCCTTCATTCATTATAGCCACATTCTTGCTTAAATATTAGAGGCAGAGCAAGTGGAGGATTTCAGAATCCCACGGCTTTTCTGGAGAAACTGAGGCCGGAAGCAGTCTCCCAGCTAGTCTACATAGCACTGGGACTTAAGTCAATGGCTCCTCTGGTTCCATGTCCAGTCCTTTTTCTGTATCTGTGGCATTTTTATTTTGAAGAAGCTGTGGATGCTGGAGGAGGAAAGGAGTTGATTGGAGGTGTCATGGGTCAGGGGGCTCAGGAGTTTCCCACGGGTGGGACAGGTCCTCACTCACTAGCTCCCTCCCTGTCCTCCACCGCTGAAACACTGGGGAGAAAATGTCTCATCAAAATGAAAAACAAAACAGTCTTTTGTTTCAAAGTCCAGACGCCTGTTTCTGGGCAACGAGAGCCTCTAGTTCAGGCTCACGTGCAGAGCGGCAGAGACTGAATACCTCAAACGCAGGAGCTGTTCCAGCAGAGGCTCTGGCCACCGTGTCTTTAACAACCACGGTTACCTCATGTTTCTCTTCTGCTTACACACCCACGCACTCACACCTTCCTGAAGGAAGCACCATTTCCATTCCAAAAGGTAAAAAATGCCTTGTTTTTTGTTTTTTAAAATTTGTATTTATTTATAATTTAATTTACATTCAGGTAAATCCATTCTTTTTGGTGCGCGGTTCTGTGAGTTTTGACAAATGCAGAGCCACGGAGCCACCACTGCGGTTAAGATACAGAACATCCATCGCCCCTCCCTTGCGCCACCCCTGCGTAGTCAGCCCCACACCCAACCCCTGGCAACCACTCCCCTGTTTCCTGTTCCTTTCATTTTGCCTTCTCCAGAATGCCACATAAATGAAATGATAGCGTACATGTGACCTTTTGAGGCTGGCTTCTTTCACCTAGCATAACACATTCAAGATTCATCTATGTTGTGTGTATCAATAAAAATGCTCCTTAAAGGTATAAAAACAAAATGTGGAAAACACAGTGCCCAGCCACAATTCCCGTCCGGCGGGAGCCTCCAGCTCCGAGCACAGCTCACCAGCTCCTCTTACTCAAATCACTCCCCTCCATCCTCAGCCCCACTCCTGTCCCTGACCTGCTCGCTCATCTCAGCGTGCAGCCTGCCCGGAACCCTGAATTCCCAGCCCTCCTACCAGCACCTACCTGCTTCGGAGGCTAGTGCATGAGGCCACACCGGGTGCTCCAGAATCCTCACAGGGCTCCTTGATCCTGATCCACGAAAGAAAAACACAAATGCCTACAGGGCCGGGCAGGTAATGTTCATAAACATAATACGAGGAATGGCAGGGACAAAGGAGACCTGGAGAGGGCATGTCCCCGATAAAGACATTCACATTATTATAAAATCTTTGACACACTCTTCCTGTACCCACCCCACCCCCACCCCAAAATACATCTGTGGGCTGAATCCGGGCACCAGGCTCTGAATCTGCAGCCTCCGGGTAATGTCTTGCCCTGACCCTCTTATGCAACTACCCCACCGCGCTGACGTCAAATAAGACAGAACATGGGACAGCCATCCCACTTTCATGGAGGTGGCAGAACTCAAGAGTGACCATATGTCCCCAGCAGAATGTGATGGAACGTGGGGAAGAGGTTGCGTTATGTGGACTTGGGCTGTTTCTGTAGAATATGCTTCGAGCAGCACATCTGTCAGAAAGGCCACTGCGTGGAAGGGAAAATGTCAACACAGCAGCCTGTGCCTCTTACCCTACAGAGCTCAAACCAGGAAGGCTGTGTATGTAGTATATAGAATCAATCCTTGGCTCTTCCTTCCCTACCTTCTGTCTTGCATCCACCAAGAACAGCACACGCCCCAACACACACAACCGAGGACAGAGCGCCTGCTGCGGTGAGCCGCCCAGAGCTGCTCTCGGGATGGAGGTCCTGTTGTTCCTCCAGCTGCCAGGCTGCTGATGGCTCACAGCGGTGCCCCTTTCTGAGCACTGCCCTTGCACCGCGGGAGCTGCCTCGCCCAAGGTTATGGCCTCTGGACAGAAGCCACCCACGGCCAATGACTGGTTGAAGTACGAGTGGAAAAGCTCACTCACCCGCCTCTGGCCTCAAATTGGGGCAACTCTGAGGGGTCATTCCAGCTCCAGAGCTTCTGGAAGGCTTGGCTGAGGCCTTTGTTGCAACTGCATTAGAGTTCAACTTCCTCTGCCCAACCCTGCTTCCCTCTTGTTCTCACGGGTGTTGTCCCCAAGTGTGCCCATAGAAACTTGCTCCATGCAAATGTCCACCTCAGAGTCTGTTTTTAAGGAACACAATTGAAGGCAAAGAGGAGAATAGGCTTTAAATAATATGACTGTCAAATTCAATCTGTGAAACCTTTAATCCATTTTTAAAACACTTTCCTGTATGTTATTTCATTTGCTGCTCTTAACAACTCAATGAGGTGGGTAGATAATGATCCCATTTTACATATGGGTAAAGTAAGGTCCAGTTATGTGTCTAATTCAAGGTCACGTGGACTATCAGTGATGAATCCAATGTAGGCTTCTGGTCCTGCAGCCCTGCTTCCTGGTCACTGCAATGGCCAGACTGATGGTGAGGGACTGCATTTTATAAAGAAGAGATTGGATGGGTGGTGGCAGGAGCCAGCTGCCAGGGACAGTTGTGCTTTACACAACTTTGGGGTACAATGCACATTCCTAGTCATCAGCGATTTATGTCTATTTTCTCGTAAGTTTCCAGCAGATGGCAGTCTAGTGTCTTGAGGACAGTCGTTTGCAGGCTGGCATCATTTGGACCAGTGGGAACCTGGCAGAGGCCAAGGTGATCTGAATTGGGCTCCCTGCCTAGTCCCTCAGATAACAGCATTAACCTGTCCATCATCTGGGGGAAAAAGGCAGGAGCAAGTCACCATCCCCTTTGGGAAGCAGGTCATGTCCTTGCCTTTGACCACGAACACATTTATTTGTATTTTTCTCTGCTCCTTCTAAGACAGAGGGTCTCAACTGCTCAGGCATTCCAAATAAAGCAAGAATGCTGACAACACATGAGAGTAGCATCTGATTATCATTTTAAAGTGTCTGGGATAGAAACTCAAATGCAGGGCTTTCTTCAATATGTAGTGAATTGAAGACATCTCTTGAAACT
This sequence comes from Lepilemur ruficaudatus, assembly GCA_963574885.1. Lineage (NCBI taxonomy): Eukaryota > Metazoa > Chordata > Mammalia > Primates > Lepilemuridae > Lepilemur > Lepilemur ruficaudatus. The sequence continues at coordinate 3,059 of CAUYRT010058420.1, read as the reverse complement.
TCACTAAAATGACAGTGAAATAACTTTAAAAGGTGTAAACCCTACAGGAACAAAATATATGCCAGAGGAGCTAACAGCGGATGTGACAACAACTTTTTGGAAGTTTGAGCAGTAACTGCCTTAGCAGAGTGGGGAAGGCAGAATTCAAAGTGCCTGCAGAGGGGACAGTGCCAAAAGAAAGCATGGCGTGCCCACCCTCCCTGAAGCCCTGGAAAGTTCCCAGGACTTGAGGCATTGGGTACCTTTGAAAGTGGGGGAGGAAGGGTGAGGCTAAAAGCAGGAGAGTTGGTAAACAGTCTGTATTAGAAACAACTGGGCTCCCAGGTCCCTCCCCACCCAACAACAGTCTGGCCACAAATAGCAGAGAATCCTTCCTTGTATGTTTAAACAAAGAGTAAAAGAGCAGTAGGAAGGCATTGGTTCTGTGGTTCACTGTCTTCAGGGTCACCGTCTTTGCAAATCTCCTGGTATAACCTTTGTGGTTGAGAAAGGTTTCATCAGCTCCAAGATCATGTCCTCGTTCAAGGCAAGGAGAAAAGGGAAGAGGTAAGACAGCAGATCCAGCTGCTCCAGTCCTCTTTAATCAGGAAAGCAAATGCTTTCCCCGAAGCTGCTCTTCTCCAGAAGAGGTTTGCGTATGATCCTTGGCATCATCGAGTTACATGGCCGCCTCTGGGTACAGGAAAAACTGCAGAGGCAAACATTAAGCTCCACAGCCCTCATGGAAGAGGCAGGCAAGGAGAAAGAGGGATGGGAATGAATGTGGAGCAGGTAGAGCTTCTTGACAGGTGAGCAGTGTGGATGGTTAGGCAGTGTCCAGTATCAAAGGTCTTTTCTCTCAGGCTGGTTAGTTTCTCAATATGAAATTCTCCAACCCCCTGCCTAGTGGGAATGTGCACATAAGAGCCAGAGTTCTAGCACCCAGCAGAAGCAGGGAACCAGGGTCCTCACTAGACCCCATGCTTGCAGTAAGGCTCCTCACTCCTGCTTCCACTGTGCCAGATGCCCCCCTCCCAGAGCCCAGGGGGAAGCCTGCTTGGTGGAGGACCGACCTCTGGCTGGAAGGGTTGGGGAGGCATCTCTGGGTCTGCTGGCCTGTGGGTCACCTTTCCACTAAGCGGCCTGCTTTCAGCCCAACCCGCACCTCCACCTTCTAAGATGCCTCCTGGTCCTCAGTGTTTGGGAGTTCTGAGACAGCACTTGCTTCTTTGCCCATCTCCAACTCAGGAATTAGCAGAGTGAAGAGAACAGAAACACAGGCAGTTACTACTCTTCCATCCACTTACCATCTTCAATCTGTCTCCTCTAGGGGAATGGATGAAGTATGGTAGATGCGTAATACAGAACACTCTGCAGCTATCAGAAGCAAAGAACTAGCTGCCTACACCACACCATGGAGAGAACTCAGAAGTAGAGTGTTGAAAGAGAAACAGAAAAAAAAAGAATGAAATCTAGAACAATACCCATTTATATAAATGAAAAGCACATACACACAATTGGCCAATAAACCAAGAAAAAGTGCTCAATTTCATTAGTCATCAAGGAAATGCCAATTAAAACCACAGTGCAAAACCTCTGCACACCCACTCAAGGGGCTAAAATGGAAATGACAAAAATACTAAGTGTTAGAGGATGCAGATGAACCAGAAGTCTCCCGCGTTCATTGCTGGTGGAGTATATATTGGTAGAACCACTTTGGAAAACTGGCCGTGTCTACTAAAAGTGAACACGTGCTAGCCTATGACTCAGCAATTCTACTCCCAGGTATGTACCTGGCAGAAATGGGTACCTATGTTCACAAAAATTCGTGTGCTAAAGTGTTCATAGATGTGCTATTCATAGTAACCCCAAACTGGAAACCACCCAAACAGCCATCAGCAGTAGAATGGATAAATAAATCTTGGTATATTCACATGATGGAATTCTACACAACTAGAAAAAGTGAACTACAACAAGCAGCAATGTGGATGAATCTCAGAATTGTAAAGTTAATTAAAAGTAGCCAGACTCAAGAAGGTTTGCACCATTTGACGCCATCGTAAATAAATATCAAAACTAGGCAAAACTAGCAGAAGAAATTCAACATGAGTGCGATAGTTAACGCAGGGTAGTGATGGAAGCCAAGGCAAGAGGACTTCTGGGGTGCTCTAATGTGTGGTTTCTGTGTGCTGGTTACATGGAAGTCTTCAACTAGGGAAACCCTATCCGTGCCCCCTTCCATGTGTAGATTCAATAAAAGCAAAATATAAAAAGAAAAGCCTGAGGCAGTCAAAAAAGAAAACACATTTGCACAAACAACGATACTACACATTTGAAGACCTTTATCTGTCAGACAGGCACCTGCGTGGGGAGGGAGATGGCAGTGAGGGGTGGTAGCAGGGAGAAGAAATCAAATAAAATAACACAAGGCGAGATGTGCATGGATACCCAGCAGCAGTGTGCTTAACCCCACTTTGAACTGGGCGGGGGCAGAATAAAGGAAACACTAGTTTTCAAAAAACCTTTGATTGTTCTGTGACCGCTGACTACATGTTCCTCTTACTGCTTTAATTAAGTAGGGTCTGGCAAAGAGAGGGGAGTAACTGAGTAACGGAGATCTTGGCGAGGGCTCCTTGTATGAGGTGCCCATCTGGAGACGTCTGTTGCCCTTTCCCCGCTCTCTGCGACCTCTCTCGGACCGCCAGGCTTGTTTTTAGGTCTGAATCTCCACAGGGTTAGAGCTCCGGTTCCCCCTGCTCCCCTTCTCTCCCACTGTTGGAATCCCGGTGCACGCAGATCCGGCAGGCGTAGCCCACCTCTCCTGCCGGCAACATCCATACTAAGGAGGAACGTGAAAACCCCACCTCTGCTACCAGCTCCCACCCCCAGCAACCCTGTCTGCTGCTTGGCCCAAATGTCCCTTTGCAAGTGTGAATCTCCATTCTAGGGCACGGAAGCCAGTGGCGGAAGATCGCAGGGAGGGGAAGACCTCCCTGGTACTGCACTCTCCCGCCGCCCAGTAGGTGTGACTCGCGAAAGGCGGTCCCGCACCCGGGGCGTAAAGTGGACAGGGCCTGTAC
>CAUYRT010058419.1:0-13884 GCA_963574885.1 Lepilemur ruficaudatus | reverse complement strand
TGGGAGGCCGAGGTGGGCGGATCGCTCAGGGTCAGGAGTTCGAAACCAGCCTGAGCAAGAGCAAGACCCCGTCTCTACTAAAAAATAGAAAAAAGAAATTAATTGGCCAACTAAAAATACATATAGAAAAAATTAGCCGGGTATGGTGGCGCATGCCGGTAGTCCCAGCTACTCAGGAGGCTGAGGCAGGAGGATCGCCTGAACCCAGGAGTTTGAGGTTGCTGTGAGCTAGGCTGACGCCATGGCACTCTAGCCCGGGCAATAGAGTGAGACTCTGTCTCAAAAAAAAAAAAAAAATCATCATTCCTTCAGTCACCCAAGCCACAATCCTGCACAATTATCTTATTTCAAGATTTCATATCCCCCACATCTGTCTCTGTTGATTCTATCTCCTGAATAGTTTCTGGAGGCAACAGGAAGACATCTGGGATGCTGAGTGGGCAGGTTGTAGCAAGCATGAGTCTAGCATCAGATCTTGGCAGATGGTCTTCCTAAGAGAAGTGTGGCTGCAGGAAGTGCGAATCCAGCCAGTGAGGACTGACGGTGCCGAGATTCAACCAAGACAGCCCCAGGCTCAGAGAACTAACAGATTAGGGGGCAAATGAGGTAGTAGTGAGGGAATGCCAGGGGTGGAGACATGAGATGGGGGACCTGGAATTGGCATGGCAGGCACGGACTTGGTTATATGTGGCCTTAAAAAAAGTCAGTTGCTAGAGGTGAGGTAAGGTCAGAATTGGACCAGCAGTAAACACCTTTACTAATGCAGAGTCACAGAGCTGTGGATCCTCTAGTCCTTCCATTTCCCTGGCCTGGGAGCCAAATTAACCTCAGAGGCTGGTATAGGAACGCAGGAGCAAGTTGGAGTTTGCTGGTCCCAGCTGTCATCTTCTAGGACTTTGGGGCCAGAGAGGTCATCATATCACCTATCACTGGGTGCCATCCATAAGTCTCTCACTAACTGTCCCCTTATCATTTTAATACTGATTAAGATGTTTTTCCGTGAATAATTGCACAGTTTCAAAAGAACAGAATGTGTGCCATATATTTGGCTGTTTTCAAGTGTATACTAGATTATCAAGGTACCTGGATAAAGACAAAAAATTGCAGGAGGGAAAAGGCCCCACCTTGCTTGGCCACCATTGTAGCCCCAGCCCTGAGAAAGGTACCCTGCCCAGAGTGAGCATACAAGAAATAGTCATTAAATTTTGGTTGAATTACTATGTAATTATAGTAGTATTTGTTACTTTGGACCTTACAGATTTAGAATTCTAATAGTTCAGACATTGCAGACTGTAATCTTGCTTTTCCCATTGTCACAAAGTAAACAAAGAAAATTAGGAGTGATGTTGTTTTCAAGCAGCTCTACAGCAAAACATTTGGATTAAAATCAATGAATGTACGACTTATAAATTATTTTCTGACATTCAGCAAACTCATAGAAATCATAGAAAAATACTAGTACACTAGGAAATAAGTAGACAAAGACAGTTTATAATAAGTAGCTACAAATTGCTAGTGTGTGAAAATGTTCAACTCCCGGTGGTATAGGTGTGCAAATTTAAACAAGGAAATATAATTTTGTAACTATCGAGATAGAAACAATTTAAAACTTGGGGCTTCAGTAGGTAGAGAGACAGATGCTGGTTACTAAGGGATGCACATTGTTGGCAGTCTTTGGGAAAATGATTTGCAGTGCTTTAAAAATGTTCACGTAACTAAACAGTTCATTCAACAACTGAAAGTCCATCCTAAGACAATAAATTTTAAAAGAATATTTACAAAGATTTATCGTGGCATAATTTATCATTGTGAACCATTAGAAGCAACCTGGATGTCTCACTGTAGAGGACAACTGGAGTCAACTATGATACAGGCAATATGGTAGAAACTTACTCCTGCTAAAAATTATGTATCTGAAGAGTTTCGATGTGAGAAAATCCTTTGTAATAATGATCAGTCAAAAAATTAAGAATACAAACTTGCGTATATAGTGTGATTTCAATTACTTATAAATAATTATGCAGAGAAAAAAAACAGAAGGAAATTCACGAAAATGTTAACAGTGAGTGCCTCTGGCTGGTGAGAAAACAGGAGCCAGAAGAGGAGGATTTGGTAAAGGGAAACTAAGGTGGTTTTGAAGGGAAAAGTTTTCATCAAGTGAGTAGGGATAAAAACCCCTCAGAGAGATCCAGACCTTCTCAAAAAATGTGATATCTCCTCTACAACGAAGGCAGAGAACGTAGCGTGTTTAGCAGCTTTTGGAGAGTTAAAGCAGAGGCCTGCCTTATAAGAAAAGCTTGATGCTGAAAGAGTGTTTGTCAAACTGTGTTCCATAGAACCCCAGAATTGCATGTAAGTAACTTAAAAAGTTTATAAACATATGATTCAACGTTTTTCAATATTTACATGGCTGTTAAGACCGAAATTGCTCATGTTTTAAAAAGGGCTTTATTACCAAAAAAAAAAAAAAAAAAGAAAAAAACTGCAATCGCCAGCCATTAGCCCCAGTTGCAAATGTTTATCAAAAGTGTGCTCTTTGATTAACTTTATAATAAATAAATGTTAAATGTTATAAAACTGAATGTATAAAATAAAACAAGGCTGATAAAATTCTGGTCTTATCTGTTCCACATATTAGGGTTTAAAAGACAATTTTATTAAAAAAAAAAAAAAGATTCTTGGCTGGGCACTATAGCTCACGCCTGTAATCCCAGCACTTTGGGAGGCCAAGGCCAGAAGATTGCTTGAGGCCAGGATTTTAAGGCCAGCTTGGGCAACATAGCAAGACCCGTGTCTCTAAGAAGGACAAAAAAAAAAAAAAAAAAGGTTCTGCTATTTAAAAACTAAAGTGAAAGCTGCTGCATTCTGGCTGCCAAGGATTCCTGTCCACAGTCCACATCTTGGAGTCCCCCCCATGCCTACCTGAGCCTTGCCCTGTGTTGTCAGCATGTCCAGCAGCCACCTTACCATTGAGCTCCTCCTCTTTTCTTTTTTTCTTTAGAGACAAGGTCTGCTCTGTTGTCCAGGCTGGAGTGCAGAGGCAGTGACTAAATCATGGCTCACTGTAGCCTCAAACTCCTGGGTTCGAGGGATCCTCCTGCCTCAGCCTCCTGGACTGCCAATGTTTTAAAATGTTTTTGCTCCATGAACTTTTTCAGTGAATGTTTATTCAAAAGCACTGACTAAGCATTTATTAAGTATCAGGCACTGTGCTATGTCACAGAGAGCTTAGAGTCTAGTTGGGGTGTTCAACAAGATGGCATGAAAATTTAGAGTGGTAAGTGCTCTGACAGAGGAGGAGTCAAGAATGATATCCAAAAGCAAATGAGACTTGGGCTATGTCCCATAAGATACATAGCAGCTAGGCGAACAAGTGAAAAGAAAGGGTTCTTAGCAAAGAGCAGAAATGAGTATAATGTGCAAAAGTGCTAGAAGTTGAGTCAGGGTCCACACTGTGAGTACTATTGAGTTTGGATTTTATCTTGATGGTAATAGAGAGCCACTGATGCATTTTAAAGCAGAGTGGTTACATGTTTTAAAAAATATTTTTTGGTAGTTATATGGAAGATTGGGAACCTAGAGCAGGGGTAGGAAGACCAGTTAGTAATTTAAGTGAGAAATGATGAGATGAAAGAAGATAATGGCAGAGTTGGGAATAGATTTGAGGAATATTTATAAGGTAGAAGCAGTAGGAGTCCATGACTAATTTTGAGTATGGGACATGTGAGAGCTCAGAGCAGTATAATAATTTGGTTCAACATTTATTAAATGGGTTTAGAAACAAAGAGATTTTCTATGAATACAATTTGAAGACAGAAACAATTGAATATAGAAATTCACATACTAATTTACTTTCATTGACTAAAGCAGAGTCAGTAAGCTAAAAAGATGACACATGCAAATTAGGATAATTCAAGGAGGGTTTATTTACCCAAGGGACTATAATTTTCTTAGGTATGGGAGGGGTATGGGAGAAGCACAGGTGATACTGCAGGAACCAGCTTAGAGCCAATAGCTGTGGAGCTGTCACCACCCCGGAGGCCTGAAAGATGAGGGGAGAGAAAATAACAGAGACCCAGGAGCAGAGAAAATCCTACAGGGTGAGCCGTTTTGAATCCAGCAGCTCAAGGTGACCACAGGGAGGAAACCAGTAGAATAAGTATCCTGGTGTCATTCTCCCTCTGATCTCCTCCTAGGCTCCCCATTGGCCAAATCCAAGCAGAAGCTAGAGAGCATAGGAGACTATCCACCCCGGTCAGCCTCCTGAGGCAGAAGAGAGGGTGGAGAGGGGCGGAAGTGCATTTGGAGGGCAAAGGGACGGTATCAGATGATATGTTAAAGAGGGTTTAATTCTGAGAACAGAATAAAGCACTTGTTTTGGGTAGACAATCATCCATCATGAAGGTTTAGATTTCAGCTAATTATACCTACCAGCTTCAGGTAAATAATAGTTTATCTCTAGGTAGCTACATATCACAAAACAGGTTAGAACAATGCATGCAAGGACTGTATTGTGTTGTTTGTTTGTTTGTTACTATTCAAAGGCAATATTTTCCAAGGATGAGACCAATGTATATTTTGCCACTTACATAAGAAGTTGCACATAAAAACCTGAGTTATTACAATTGACACCGTATTCCTAATTAATTCTAATAATAGTTAGGATCCCTTATTTGGTATCCTGAGCAATGGCTCAATGCTGCCCTTCATTTTGAACTGATTGTATACAAGGAAGTGAGAGAGATGGAAAACATTAGAATTCTTTAAAGGCATTGTATTTGGTGAGGTAAATATTAATACATAACACTGCTTTTTCTGCAGCCAAATTTAGAACTATGAGAAAGACAGAAAGGGAGAGAAAGAGAGAGAGAGAGAAGTCAAGCAAGTCTCTTTCGAAGGACTGCCTCTGTAAAACTCGTAACAGAGAGAAATACCCATGTGCTTGTTTTCTTTAGGCACACAGATGCCAAAGGAAAGAATATAGTAGAAAAGAAGGAGAAAGCTGCATATACATAGGTTTTTTTTCCCTTCCAAACTCATCAATCAGATAATTTTCTTCTCTTCTCGCAGTTAGGAGTGAGGGAGGTGAGGAGAGAGGCCAGAGGTGGTACTCTGGAAGAGATGCTACCACCAGGAAACATAAGGTGGGAAAAAAGAAAGTGCTTCTCCAATAGAAGGCAATATCTTGGCTCACTAGATGCTATTAGTGAATATAGGAGGAGAAGAAAATAGTAATATAGTTTGGGATATGTATATATTTTGAGACAGAGTCTTACTCTGTTGCCCAGGCTAGAGTGCCGTGGCGTTAGCCTAGCTCACAGCAACCTCAAACTCCTGGGCACAAGCGATCCTTCTGCCTCAGCCTCCCGAGTAGCTGGGACTACAGGCATGTGCCACCATGCCCGGCTAATTTTTTCTATATATTTTTAGTTGTTCAGGTAATTTCTTTCTATTTTTTTAGTAGAGACAGGGTCTCACTCTTGCTGAGGCTAGTCTCGAACTCCTGAGCTCAAACGATCCACCCCCCTCAGCCTCCCAGAGTGCTAGGATTACAGGTGTGAGCCATCATGCTGGCCATGATTCCTATTTTAAATGGAATATTCTGCAAAACAATTGAAATATAGAGCATCACTACCCAGATTCCATTTAAACTCACGATGAGTAGGCAAGCCTCTTTCGAAGGGGCAAATGTCTTCCTCTGTATTTCATTTTTCCTATTCAATTATCAGAGCACTGAAATTAACCCAGTGATAATAATAATAATCTTATGTGCTGTAAACTCTGTTTGTCTTATATATTTCTCTGCATTTCTCATAGCAACAAGAATAGATCTAACTATGTGTTTTTGATTGATTCTTAAGGTAATAGAGTAAAAGTTCTCAAAGGGTAGTCTAAAGAGCTCTGGTGGCCTTTGACTTTCAGGTAGTAGGCAAATTGCATTAAAATTCAAGACAGAAAAATACGTAGCTAAAAAAACCCCAAACAACCATTGCCTGTTCAAGTTTATAATATTAAAATAAGGAAAGAAATTTTAATGACATTGCTCTGTAAAAACAAGAGAGAAAGCCAAGAAAAAAGACACAGAATCTGGGAAGACAATAAAGGGGAGAAGGGAGCTCTTAGCCTATAGCAGGTCTGGACACAGCCAAGCCAGATGGGAATCTGAGAATGCAGCAGGGATATTGCTAAAATAATTAAAATAGAGCTACTTTTCCTTTCCTTTCTCTGGATTTCTTGGTGTGTCTGAATGTATTGGGAGGATATTTACCCTTTTCTTAGAGAGTTTGGTGATGAATCACAGAAAATCAAGCAAATGAAAATATAAGGAAATTATTGCCAGAGAAAACAAAACATTGTACCATAAAGAAAATGTATTTATAGTATACTATGTAGCTTAGCTATGAGTAATAATAAATACAAAATGATAATAATGTAAACACTGAATTTTGGTTGAATGAAAATTATGCTATTAACTTCATAGGAGAATGAAAAGAAGAAGATGTGTGTAGTAGGGTGCATATGGGTAAGAATCAAATTCTCACCTTCTGCTCTTATGCCCAAAAAGGGGTTAGATGGGCCTTAAAAAGATTTTTTTTTAATTAAAAAAAATTTCTCATCTTCCATAGTAGGAAATCAGAAAAAAATCTATAACTATTAACAAACAAGAAATAACCTAAGAATATTATTTAGAAATAAAGACATCAATACTAGAAGAAACAGTATTGATATTTTTGGTACAGATATTTTTGGTAGAAAGTTTCAGGACAGGACCCTTGTATCACTTTTTGACTCTTTAACCCATAAGCGTGCATTATTTTGTCAAAAATTACATTTAAGGCTGGGCGCAGTGGCTCACGCCTGTAATCCTAGCAATCTGGGAGGCCGAAGCGGGTGGATAGCTCAAGGTCAGGAGTTCGAGACCAGCCTGAGCAAGAGTGAGACCCCGTCTTTACTATAAATAGAAAGAAATTAATTGGCCAACTAAATATATATGTAAAAAATTAGCTGGGCATGGTGGCGCATGCCTGTAGTCCCAGCTACGCGGGAGGCTGAGACAGAAGGATTGCTTGAGCCCAGGAGTTTGAGGTTGCTGTGAGCTAGGCTGATACCACGGCACTCTACAGCCCGGGCAACAGAGTGAGACTCTGTCTCAAAAAAAAAAAAAAAAAATTACATTTAAGACAAAAATGTATTCACATTTGTTTTCAAAATAAAAATATAGAATTATTAAGTCAAAATTCTTAGAAGTGTTCTTTCTTTTATTTTTAGTTTTTTGCCTCTGGCAAGTAGTAGTCTGCAGGAACTTGTATTCTAACAAAAGTGATATTTTTTTAAGAGATGGTCTCACTATGTTGCTGAGGCTGGATTAGAACTCCTGAGCTCAGGCAATCCTCCCACCTCAGCCTCCCAAGTAGCTGGGACCATGGGCACATGCCATGGTACCCGGCTCCAAAGTGATTTTTTTATTGTTCTTTGGCTCTAAAAGTTGAAAGACTTCAGTATGATTTAGCTAATTAATAAACATGACTATCTGCAATCAGATAGGCCAGGTAAAGTCCTTAGATGTATCTGTACAAAGTGATCAGGAAAAATCGGACTAGGAGTGGCAAGGTATTTCAGGAAGAATATTAACAGAGATGAAGATAATATTGAAAAAGAAACAATCTTGCTTATATTTCTATCAAACTGAACTATTACTAGTTCCGAAAATGTGTTGTTTTCTTAGCTATTGTTTCTTTATATATATTATGAACCTCCTGATATCATCTGTTTACCTTATTTGTAGGAAACTTTCCATACTTAATGGGGTTTTTAATAATTAACAGAATAACATATCTAGAGGACATAATTTAGTTCAAAATAAGCTTGGGTAGAAGCTCTTACCTCCTTCCTACTATCTTATTATTGTAAAAGAGGGAAGGCCCATCCCCCAAATGGCAAAAGATGTTTTTTGTCTCTTTAAAACTTCCACCACTCTTTTTGGGAACTGAGACCTGCATCCACGCCTCAGCTGGTGGTCAGGAGGGGCAAGGGAATGTCTTTTGTTCTTTGTGCTCTAGGAGATAGCTCAGCTGAACTGTCAGCTCCTTCCCTGGCCTGGTTCCTGGTCTGCAGAGGTCTGGGTGGGACTCCCAGGTGGGCAAAGGTCACGGCTTTGCCAGCAGAGATGGGACACTTAGAATCATTAACTGTAGCTAAATGACAATAGCCTAGAACTGAGGGCTGTCCCTTTAAAAGCTCTGTATTTCTGCTTATGTACAGGAATTTGGACTTTGAGATGGTTGTTGACCATTTTCCTCCTTTGCCTGCAAAGTAATAAACTTCTCTTTCCTTCTCCTCAATCACTTGTCTTCTTCCCTCTGATGTGGCCTGGTGGGCAAGCGCCCGAGCTTTCAGTATCATTCTTCCCCTCTCCCTGCCTTCCAGTCTAACTATGATAAGCACATGGTTAGGTAGTGACTTAAGAAGCAGTGAGACAAAATACTTAAATTTTGAACTATTTCAGAAATTCCAGTAAATGTGGCTCTCAATTGTGAAGACTGCTTTTAAAGTGCCAAGGTCATTGAGCAAGATTATAGGTTCACAGGTTATTTTTCTTTTGCTTATTTTCTGGGTTAAGAGGCCCTAATCCTCATTATACATTTTCCCTATGAGGTTGCAGTTTGATTAGTTGGGTTCAGGAAGAGGTGTCTGGAAGCAGGAGGAGCTGGAGCGAGCCACCCAAAAAAGGCAGTCAAAGAATGGCAGGATGTTGATGGAACCTGATGAAAAACTCTCCACGACCGAACAATGACAATGACTCTGTTCTGTTGCAGTTCATTCATTCAGCCAATATCCATTGAGCATCCCAGTTCTGGCACTGTTCTAGATGCCAGGGGACACAGCTGTGGATACAGTGACACAATTCTGCCTAATTGTATCCTTTTCAGGGACAACCATGAAAATTAAGAAGAGTACAGTTGAATTTTCTACCCCTTAATTAAAATCCAATCCAGAGTTCTTACTTGGCAGAATTTAACCAAAAGTTTCATAGAAAAGAGACTTTTCTTATGAATTTGCAGTGTTCCCAGATTCTGATCCTTCAGGGGAAGCAAACTCTATTTCTGCAGTAGTTTACCCTATTCTTTGTGTTCCCCTACCACGCCACCTTTAAGATAAAGAACTAAATTCCATGAAAAGCCACAACTACCCTGTAGTAGGAATCAGTCCCTAATGATATTACACTTGCACAAATTGAAATAGGGTTAAGAGCTCACATTGTGAATTCTTAGATTTCTTGCTAAACTGGAAGCTTTTATGAGACTCACTTTAAATTGAGAGGCAGAGTTTAGACCCTTTTGTTACTTAAGAGACTGAGCAAATTAGCAAGTCCGAGGCAAATCTTTTTTGATTACTGAACTATTACAAAGGCCTCCTGGCCAAAGAATAACCTCTCTCTAGAGGGAAATGTTCAGCAGGACCTTTTACTTAAATTCATAAAATCTGTTAAAGCAAATCTCTCACATTTCCATTAAGTCAGTAAATTACTTCCTGGGAAAGAGGATAAAATGCTGGCTATAAAATGGCTGGACTATATTAATGATGGAAGGTGGGGCTACAGAGGTGGAAGAATTGATGCTGCATTTATGGTGCAGAGAATTTCAGCCTTTTTCGCGTGTTGGGCTAAATGTAAATGATGTCACCTTCTCCCCCCTGAGTGAGAGGCAAAGTTATTAGGCCACAGAGGCTTCACAAAATGCGTTGTGTAACTGACATTAAAATGACTACAAGGTTATTTCCTTATATATCTATTCTCTTGGAAATTTTTTCAAGATTTTATTGTAGATGGGAAAAATGCATAATGCTACGGAAACAAAGCCCTCGCTACATTCTTGCTACTGGATTATTGCCATTCTATCTCAATGCTGATTGAAATCCCAGACTTTGTATCGAAGCCTTAATGAGATGCTGGCAAATATCTTTCTGCCCCACTGGAAATGTAATCTTTCTATTGAACATTTTGTCCCAGTGAATTTCATCTGCAATAGCATTTTGCATTTGAATCAGAGAGGTCACTGCTTGAGAGCAGACCATGTGGCGCTGGCTTGGTTTGCTTTTGGGTGAAATTGATCCTCGAAGGTGTTGAAAGTATAGCAGTGAGTCATTATAGATAATTAGCTCATTGTTTCATTCAGATGATTAAAGTCATAATACCACTGTCCAATTTGTTGCGTTTCTAAATATCAGATTTTCCTATAAAAATGACCTGCTAATTCTCATGTCCACAATGCTTCCCAAGTATATCAAATTAGGATATTGTCTTTTAATGTCTCTCATATATTTGCATTAGATTTACTTAGGGAAACTCATACATGTCACAACTGTTGTCCCTGAAAGGGTCATATTTTTCTACATTTTTCTCAGTTTTGTGTGAAGGAAGTAGTTCACACCGTGAACTTAGGCTAAGATTTAAAGTTAAAATACTCTCTCTCTTGCCTAACCATCAGCATTTTCTGAGCCTTTGAACATTATCAATCATCCAGTGAAGTGCTAAATTGTACTCTTGTTTGCTAATGTTGAGATACCAGAAAAGGAAGCATTTAACTACTGGTCTTTTATAGAGATAAGAAGCAATAACCAAACACACTGGCAAATATTTGGCCTGGTGGTTAAATAATTTATTTCATGTCTGTAAGCAATGAAGCATATCATGGAAGGAAATGCATGCACACACACACACACAATTTTTTAAAAAGTAAACGTATGCTACCAAACTATAAAAACTGTTGCTTTTCATGCTGTGCTAATAGCAAAAGACTGAGCATTTAACTGCTATATGGACATGGCTTTTACAAGTAAATTTGCAAATCAAAAAGGCCTAGCATGGTCTACTATGAATTCATTTAAATAGTGGCAGCTTACTGTTCTATGCAATATGATTGATTTAATCAAAAGATGAATAGAACTACTAGAGAGATTTACCTATATTAATAGACCACAAGATTGGGCTATAAACCTAATTATTGGGATTCCAAGTGCGGAAGAAATTCAAGAAAGTGTGCAGCTAGTAAAATGGAAGAATTTAATTTTGAGTAAAAATGAGACCTATTACAATTTCAGAGTAGTAAGTTCCTTACCATCATAATGTAACCCTGTTGCTAAGTGTTAGGATATGAAGTCTATAAGCAGGTGAGAAAGACTTCTCAAAGTTTAGGATAGGAAGCAGTACAAAGTTTATTTTACTCCTTCTCTGAAGAAAAGGAGGACACAGCACCATAAATAAAGAGAGGCGCTGGCCCCGAGGCCAAACGACTCTGACTCTTTATTAAGGGAGGCTGAGGAGGGGTAGGGAGAAATTTATGATTGTAGCCCAGTTAGCAGAAGACAGCTGAGAAACTGCTGAGTTAGCCTTTTCTGATTCTCATGTAGCAGGTTGGTAATAGGAATTGGTTTCTTCTTTCTTCTTGGCTATAGGTTGATAGTGGGAGACAGCTGGTGCCATCTCTCCTTGAGGAGGTGGGCAGGTTGTGCCTCTACTGTACTGCCCGGGAACTCTTCAAGGCTGTGTAAACAAACTCAAAAACAACTTTTTTGTTGTTTTTGCCTATAGGTAGTGAATTTTTAATGACAGTTGATCAAATTGTTTACCCTTTCTCTCCCCTTGCTGGGAGACTCCTCTCCTTTGGAATGTGAATTGACCTGTTCTGGCAAATGTTAATGAGGATTTACACGCTCCTTTGTTTGCACAGCTTCTTTTAATCAGTAGGCAAACCTCTGTGTAGGAGAGAGATTCATATTACTAACCTTAGGGGCAGAGTTCATACTGTTCTAAAAAGGCTGTTAATTAGAAACTTATTTTCCTTGTTAGTGCATTAGCAAGATTGTCCTTTCACTAAGTACAGAGAAAGTGAAATTTTTGTTATGATTATTAAAAAGATCAATAGAATTTTCTATAAGTAGAAAATATAATTTATAAAAGTATTTAAAGGTGCCTACTGGAATTTGCATTATTTATCTATTTATTCATTCATTCATTTATTTAGAGACAGGTTCTCGCTCTGTCACCGAGGCTGGAACACAGTGGCCCAATCATAGCTCACTGTAATCTCGAATTCCTGGGCTCAAGAGATCTGCCTATCTCAACAATAACTAATAATAAGCTAGAAAAATCATAACAATATATTATAATAAAAGTTATCTGACCATAGTCTCTCTCTTTCTTTCTCTCAAAATAGCTTATTGTGTGGTAGTCACCCTTCTTCTTATAATGTGAGATGAAAACCAAGACAGCTACTAAGTGATTAATGGATGAGTAGCATCTAAGGCTTGGATATTCAGCTGGACAAAGGGATGATTTACGTCCCAGGCAGGACTGAGGAAGACAGCATGAGATTTCATCACGCTACTCAGAATGCACAATTTAAAACTTATGAATTGTTTATTTCTGGAATCTTCCATTTAATATTTTTGGACTGAGTTTGACTTCAGGTCACTGAATCCTCAGAAAGTGAAACCTCAGATAAGCGGGGACTATTGTTTTCTCAACACTTTCAGGCAATGAGTGGTACTAAAGAAGATATAATCTTTGTCCCCAGGAAACATAATTAAATTAGCCATTTTATACTGCTTCCTGGAGGAAGGTAAAAAGCAGGTCTATAGACAAGAGAGACTTGGTCAGGTCAGTCAGCTACCTTTCCCCCTCAGCCCTCAATCCTCTCTTATCCTTGCTGCTGATGCAGCACTGGGTGGTCTGATAGCTTGACCACATAGCCTTAGAGTGAGATCTGCTAGCTGATGGTCAGGATCTAATGTTTGGAGATCACTGGACCGGCTGGAGATGATCTAGTGACAAACCGTAATTGGTTTGTTGAGAGAAACAGACCATTATTGCCATTGTCTCTCTGGGGATGGGCTCTAAAGGATTTGGTTCTGCAAGACGTGAAGCAGGAAGGAAGCTTTAATCACTTTGAATATTGACAATACCCTGAGTTTTATCTTATTTTCTACCTCCGTGTTCTCACATGTTTCCTCACAGCCTTATTTTTTAAGATATTAAAATATATATTTTATTATAAGTGACCTCAGATCCTTTTTGGAATGAAGTGGAGTAAAAATAGTGACTAAGGCTACTGGCATCACTAATACCCACAAAACCTGAAGCAGAGCACATCTGCAGAGATAAGGAGACTGAAGCCAGAAGAGCTGAGACAGTAAAGACCTTTCTGGTCATTGCTTGTTTGCCTGGACACTTGATGGTGACACTAGAATCCTTCTCGTGTCACACTACTGTGTCCCTTCAGTCAGGGACTTTTCCACCTTGCTCGGTGTATAGAAAAAAGAGGTAAAGTTTTGAATAGTTGATTGATCAAGCTTTCTTTATCCAGCAAAACTGTTCCCATCAGGTAGATAGGTAGAGTTTTAATTTTTTATATGTAAAGACCTCCAGAGGAAATCAAATAATATCTCTCATCACTCGAATCTCAAGCTTAATAATGATCACTGTCAAGGAGTTCCTCCTAAAAAAAAGAACTCAACCTTGCAGAATAGCCCAAAAATGTCATAAATATGCACATAATTCATACTAGCCCTTTTCTTTGTAAGAATATCACAGAAAATAAAGCAGGTTAGAAATAAAATCAGCACTATATATTTTTTTTGAGACAGAGTTTCACTCTGTTGCCCAGGCTAGAGTGCAGTGGCGTCAGCCTAGCTCACAGCAACCTCAAACTTCCGGGCTCAAGCGATCCTGCTGCCTCGGCCTCTTGAGTTGCTGAGAATATAGGCATGTGCCACCGTGCCCGGCTGATTTTTTTTATATGTATACACTTTTAGTTGTCCAGCTAATTTCTTTCTATTTTTTTTTTAGTAGAGACAGGGGTCTCGCTCTTGCTCAGGCTGGTCTCG
>CAUYRT010058418.1:0-57567 GCA_963574885.1 Lepilemur ruficaudatus | reverse complement strand
GTAGGTTTTTGAATGTAACAAGATAAGTCAACTTGAGTGGTAATATATTTTGGGAAATCAGCTCACTACAAATTGTGACTGTAAACATTGTACTGTAAATGTTTTGTAGTTTTCCCCCAATAAAATTTTTGGAAAAAAAATTAAATACATAAAAATTATGCTTCAACATTAAAAAACAGAAAAAGAATATCCTATGATCATGAAAGATACATTTTTCTTTCAATTAGATAAAACAAACTTGAAGGGCCTTAGAGATGGCAATGCTATTTTATACCCATAACCTATAACACAAAAGCTTCTAAACATCTTGTCTTTTATGTTTGTCTATGGGTATTAATGAATCATATCACAAAAAGCTCTTTCTCACGTATTGGCTCTCCTTGTTCTACCAAGGCAAATTCACATAGCTCCGTCTTGAAGCCATGCCCTGGGAGTCAGTATCTCCAGGTGCAAATATGGCAACAGCTGATTCCGAGGACTTGGAAGACTTAAATTTCAATCAGCTTTACCAGTGCTGAGTCATTTGCCTTCTTCAGTCAGTACTTCGGGAACTCAAATTTCTTAAACTAATTGAGCACTTAATATACAGCTATAAATTAATCAAATTGAAATGATGCTAATTATTTCATTAGCTCCAAACCAATCCAATCTAAATCATCACTTATTAAAACTCAACTGCTGAATTTCTTCTTTATTTACACTATTGATTAAAAATATGCTACAAATTACACGTGCAGATAAATAAAGATTAAGTTTCTGTCTAATTTTCTGGAAACTCAGGTATATTGTGCTGAGCTCTGTATGTGTGTGTTTCTGATCAATTTTTTTTTTCCTGTAGCATATACAGCAGTAACTGTAATTTGTAGCCACATGATTAAAGTGAGGTCAGAACAAATTTTCTCCCCACTGGTCCCATGGCAGACTGATGAGCAGAAAAGCTCTTTGCTGTCCTTTTTTTCCCCTTTTCCCTGAACATCTTGACTGGCAGGCTGGTAGATAATCCTGTTCAGAGTTAATGTGTAGTAACAGGATTGAGGGAAACTGACTTAAGAGGCTTGCATCTAGGTCGGGACATATCAATGCCATATTTAAAGATGTTCTCTCTGTTCACCTTTGTGAAGATAAATGTCTGAACATTGAGCTTAAAAGCAAAAGGGAGAGAGACAGTCAGAGATGGGTGATGAATTGTCAAACTGTGGAAAAGGGCTTTCACCAAAGAGGCATGTTTGCTTTGTAAAGAGGCGCAGAGTAAAGAAAACATGGAGAAAATAATTAAAATGCTCTTCTTTCTCTACACTGTGTTAGCTGGAAACCAAAATCTTGACAGGTATAGAGGAACCTCAGTTATTTTAACTCATGAAGAGGAAGCCTCTTGAGCAAGAAGGATGATAGAATTCATCCTCCTGTGCCTAATGAAATGGGCCAAAGTCTGGCTGTGCAATCCATTTGGCAATTCATCAGCTACTATCCTGTGAAAGAGCGTTTATAATCATAAAATGCTATTGCAATCTTTTATCAGTACTTAACCTGATATTCACTCTTATCTCAAGTTGGAATATAAGAATCTCATGAGTACGAGACTGTCTGATGCATCTTTGTTTTCTTTCTCTGCAAGGCCCAGCAGCAACGTCTTTTCATTAGGACGATCTCAACCAGTATATGTTCATGTGATTTGCTAGTGATTTTTGAGGGTTTAGATAAAAGCCTAATGGTGGAATTTAAGCTCTTAAGTATGAGAATTTATAGGTAACAATGTTACCTTTTCTTAAAAGTCTAAAAGTCATCAATTATCTATTTACTTTGCCCAAGCACAATTCTGGAGCCTAAGGAGACAGGTGACAACAGGATGGCATGGGGACTGTGGAAGTGGAGGGGCACCAACGTCAACAACCCCTAATTTCCGTGAGGTCTGGATTCTACATTATTCTGACAACATGCTGTTCCACTCTACTGTGTTGCAATGAAATGTGTTTTTTATCAGTAAATAGATATGTTAACTCTAACCTTAAGGTGTTCCTCCATGCAATAAGCTGACCTATTGCATTGTCAGTGTACGTAATGAACTTCTTGAACTCTCTCTGAATAAATACACATGACCTGTTTTGCAGTTCTCTCGGTATCAGTAGATGCTCTTAACTTAGTGGTTTTTTTCTCAAAGAGATGCCATTCTGTGTTTTGAGGGTTGCATTTAAAAGTACTAACATGCATGAAAGTGCAGCATGCGAATGCTGCCGACATTGGATAACTTACAGCACAACCATCTTTTTCCAGACTATAAGTTGATTGTACTGCAAGCTTCATGAAAGCAGGCACCATGTGCCTTGCTCCTTCTTGAAAATCAAGCACTTAGAATTGCACCTTACTCATAAAAGGCAAATATGAATGAATCAGTAAAACCAATTGTATTGTATTCGTGATTTTAAAAGCCCTCGGTCTATTTTACCAGACAGACTTTTGCTATACCTAAATTGTCTTGGGAGCATTTCTGTATAAGACATTTCTGTCCTGGAATTCCTCCAAAATATGAGCCCTCTGATTCTGACAACTTCAAATATCTTTAATGATTTCTTTAAAGAGCAATAAAACGGCAGGCTACTAAAAAGGAGATAACTGTACCAACCCTGCTCGTGAATGGACTTAGCAAGCATTTAAGGAGCCTTAACATCAATCTTCCATAGCTAGATTTATAACGTATTCATTTTATGAATCCCTTTGACTTGGATCCTAAAGCCCCTAGGCACAATTTCGCAGGGAATTCCTATGACACATATACATTAAACTGAGAAGCAGGAAACATGATTCTCCTAGAGGCTGGTATTCGCCTACTTTGATTATTCTGCATAGTAAGTCAGGTGAGGTTGGCAGGTCATTATCTGATGGATACTGCCAACTATGGGGAAAAAACAGGGCAAAGAAATCTTACATTGAATAAACTGAAACACATCCAAGCCATAGAAAATATCTTATTAAACTAACAGTAAAAGCTAGAGTTAGTGCCTTCAGCATTCATTCCCACCCCATGCTCTGAATATTCATTTGTGCCTTTTTTAAGACATTTAATGAATCTTTGCTTTATGAAGAAGATAACGTGGTAAAATGGGGTACTTTTCATTTTGCCTTTGAGATTGGCAGAGTGATTTGTTGAGGTCCTCGGATCTCCCTGAATAGATAACAGTTTTTGAAAGACTCAGGTATATGAGCCAAATGTGACCTTGAATAAGTTACCTGTCACAGTTCATCTCAATAGTACACAAATCAAATGTCTTTACCATATCTGTACAATTTTTAAAACACTGTTTTGATATATACTCCTGGATATGCATATTTGGCAAGCCCATCAGCACTCCCTCCAAGAACGCTTTACAATTAAATGTAATTGTAAATGAAATCAAAGGGTCATAGAGATCTATAGTTGATAGATGCCATATAATTATCTTGCCAATCCTCCCTCCCACTGTATTTGTCATTATATAGTATCTCTGAAAAATTCTGCTTTAATTTCCCCACATATGGGGAGCTCAGTAACTAGCAAGATAGCCTTTGTTACTAAGCAGTAGTAGATATGAAACAATCATTTCTTATAAAAATAACTTCCATTTCTACTGCACTTTATGGCATCTGCAATGCATTTTCACATACATCATCCCATTTTAGCCTTACGACATTATGGCTAAGTAGAAATTATTAATCCCAATTTTCAGCTAAGAAAATTGAAGATCAAATATGTAAAAACACAAAATTATAAAAAATGGCCTAACTTTCAAATTTCAAGCTATGTAACAAAATAGGTTATAGATCTGACAAATATATATTTTTGGGCTCTGCCTTCATTGCTTTCAGAATACACCCCTGGCACAAGGCACACATTTCTTATTCAGCTCCTGATGAGGTTCCAGAATTAGCAGCTTCTTCTGCCTGGAAAGATCAGGCAGTATAACTGCTACCAATGAAACAAGCATGGTGCCAGAACAGCTGTTCCTGCAAACACCCATATGGATTTGGCATGCGTGTTTAAGATCCATAAAGAACATATTAATGACTTATCGTGTTTTCACAACTAAGAATGCTACGTGCAAAACGGTAAGCTGAGTAATGGAAAAATGCCCTTCTGAGAGGATCTTCCCAATAATTCACAAAGTAACAGGTAATAAATGGTATCTCAAGTGCAATCATCATCTTAAAGTAAACTTTAAAGAGTAGATTCCATATTTGATAGTATTTTCCATCATCTTAGGTATTCTTGAATGTGTAAGTACTCTTCTACAATTCAGCCAGGAGCTACACACACAGAACCCAGTCACAAGCTTGCTGATTTTCCATCTTAGGATACAAAAGAAGTCACTTCTTCAATTAGAGTACAATGACACTAATGAATGCACTCTGGTTGTTCCCTTTCTTACAAGACTTTCTTATCTGGCAGCTCCAGTGATGTGATGAGAAAGTGATTTGCAAGTCAGATTGGGAAGTTTTTGATCACAAGAGACTCGGGAGTATAAAGTCTCCGCTTACAGTCTTAGGGACATTACAGAAAATTAGCTCTGGTAATGTATTGAAATTATTCAAATAGAAATAGACTCTTAACTTCGTGATCTTTCCTTCTTAACTCACACAAGGACTATGATGTAAATGAAAACTCTTACGGTTGTTCTCTGGAGACTTCTGTTTAGTAACTGAATCTTCAAATTTTGCCTTATACAGCTCTCTGGTCAGTGGTCAGGAATAGAAATGGAGATATTTTCCAGGTTTCAAATATTCTATTCATCTTCTTGATGAATTTGAATCAACTGTTCTAAACAAGTTTTAATAACCAATTGGCAAGATTTTATGGAGAAAAATAAACTAACTACTTTACTTTATCGTTTTGTGCATATACATAGCACTATCCGTCATATTACTCTCCCATATTATCTTGATTTTAAAACACTGAACATCTTGGAAGTAAAATAAACACTCATATCATTAGGAGAAGTGTTATTTCTGGTCCACATATACCAGAAGATAGAAAATCATACGTAAGTGCTGTATTAAGCAAGCTATAGCACTAAAATATTATTCATGAAACTAGATATAATGATAAAAGCAATATACTGATAATATTATGGATAAGTAAATGTGGAAATAGTCAGGAAAATATTTCTTTGCTTTATGATGCAAAAAAAAGAATATAGGCAGCCTACTGGTCCCTGAAAGACAGATGTGTATAATGTAGACTGTTCCACTGTAGAGCACATTCTATTAGACCAGTGGTGAGGCCGAACTTCATCAGTTTTTGAAGAGGCCACCTAAACTCCCTTTCCATCTGGGTGATTGAGAGCACTGCCAGGTGGAGATTGGCCAGGTGCACTGAAGGAGAATAAGATGTCAGAAAGGCAAAAGGTAATTTGTTTTCTCCTCCGGAGTAACCTGAATATGTTCTTATTCTCCAAACTGTTCAGTTTCAAGGAAATATGCCTACGCCACGTTTTGAATTATTAACAAGCTTAACATCCATGTGCCATCTAATGCAGATGCACTTGGAGGTGGGTGAAGATCAATTTTCTGTTCCTAATTTATAATTGAGTCTAATGACTAGAAATGACCTAGAAGGCCTTCAGCCTCAGAAGGAAAAGCATTAAGCACATCTTGGGAATGAGATACTTCTGCTTGCATGAATATTTTTTATTTCAGTCTCTGTCCCTGAATCTGCCAACATGACAATGCTCTTCAATAATAAAAAAGACATGTTCCAGGCTTTTGCAAAGATGACACCTGCTTGAGTGACAGCCTATTCCCGCACGCCAGTTCCTCCGCTTTAGTTACACAGCAATCTGTCAGCCACTTAGATGACATGTACTCTTTAAACCATTAAAGAGTTAACATATATTATTTTTTTAATCTAGTAAAATAAATGTCTCTCCATAATTCTTGGGGTGGCAAAATTGCCTTCCAAAATAAATAGCACCGTGGAAAGGTTAATTACTTGATTAACGTGTATCTTCCTACAGCACTTGTTCTTTATTTACACATACCAAAGAATTTCCCTCTATATCTTGTTTTAAATCTCTTTATCCACTTCCTTTGTTTTCCCCAAGAGGTCATTTTTGATGGGTCTTCAACCTAGAAATCAAAAGATTATCCAACTTTTTTGTTTTTGCTGTTGTTAAAAAGATCTGCTTTTGTTATTGACATGCAGAAAACTTGATGATTGAAAGTGGATAAGCCATTTTTCAATACCCTCCATTTAGGGAGAGCTGGGAATTATTTCTCATCATTAAGTAAAAAACATGTTACTTTTGGTTGACATGACAATGACATAAGTGCTCTCCTTGGCTTTCTGAGGCATCTGGAAAGTGAAAACCTTTCAGCACAAGACCCACAGGTGATCTTTTACACTCCCATTAATGCTAAAGGTAGCCATATAGGCAAATCCTCATACGTACGAATACACTTCATGCAGAATCTAATTCATAACCAGCATTGTGTTGCTTTTCCAGAGAATAAAAAAGCATAAAATAATATCAACAACTCAGGTTGTATGTTTGAATAGCACTGTAGGCATTAAGGACTAGAATATCATCTATTTATTCCATCTGAAGACCTTCCAC
Source organism: Lepilemur ruficaudatus (assembly GCA_963574885.1). NCBI lineage: Eukaryota > Metazoa > Chordata > Mammalia > Primates > Lepilemuridae > Lepilemur > Lepilemur ruficaudatus. The sequence goes on along the minus strand of CAUYRT010058418.1, from coordinate 50,983 downwards.
AAGATCAGTGACAACTCTATGGACAAACTGAAGGGTCACTGTACTGTAGTCAACTGAATCCTCAAGTAGAAGTGGTGTTTGCCTTCCTCAGGCTCTGAAGATTTCAAAACTTCCTGAAGAGATAGACAACACATATGCAGGTATGAAAAACAAGGAGAACTTTCACTGTGTCAATTGTCTGTATTTCCATAAGAAAATATCTCTATGTCACTATGCACAGGATGGATCTGCCAGCTAACTCTGGGGGATGGAATGGAATATGGTGGACTGGAGAGAGGGAAACAGTGAAAGGAGGAAACGGTCAGGGGCAGAGAGTAAGATGAGTGGGAAGTTGCTGGATATATTTCCAAAGGAATCAATAGAATATGGTACTTGTGACAGTGATGACTTCTCTGTTTTTCTAAAACATCTACAAAGCTTTCTCTCTCAATCTAATAAATCTAGTGAGAAAACATATTTTGTTTTCCTACAAATTTATTTGATTTCTTTTTTTATTTCTCAAAAATCATAAATAAAATATGTATATGTAAATCAAGAGTAATGAATGAGGGGGAAAAATCCTACCAGGAAACAGAAACAGGAGAAAGACACTCAGAAACATCTTTCATAGATAAATACAGAGAAAATTGGTACAGTACATTAACAGGTATTTTTGAAAAACTTTTAAATTCAATTCACTAACATATTTTGCAGTCATTCATCTTGAGTCACTTTATAGAAAGAGAAATACAGAAATAAAACCAAAAGAGAAGGCCCACTGATCCTGTTGTATTTGTTTTCTATTGCTGTATAACAAGTTAACCACAAATTCAGCAGTTTAAAACAACCATATTTATTATCTCATAGTTTATGTGGTTCACAAATCTGGGCACGACTCACTGGTTCCCCTTCTCAAGATCTCAAAAGGCTGCAAACAAGGTGTTAGCCAGGCTGCACTCTCATCTAGAACTCAGGTTCCTCTTCCAAGTGCATACGGTTGTTGGCAGAATTTGGTTCCTTGCAGCTAGCTATAGGACTGAGGCTCTGAGTTTTTAGAGACCACCCATATTTTCCTGTCATACGATGCTCTTCATAGACATTTGATATCACAGCAGCTGGTGTCTTCAAGGTTATCAGAAGAGCTTCTCTATTGCATGCTAACAAAACAGAGCTATATATGGAGAGAGAGAGAGAGAGAGAGAGAGAGAGAGAGAGAGAGAGACAGAAACCAACCAACCGACCTAATTATGGGAGTAACATCCTATCATCCTTGCTACGTTCTGTTGGTTAGAACCAAGTTACAGATCCCACCCACACTCAAGGGGAGGGGATTATTCAGGGTGTGTCCATGAACTTACTAACTAACGTCTATCAGTCATACCTGTGAAAAGAATTCCCCACATCTCATAATACAGAGAGCATTTGTTACGTGTCCAAGGAGACTTTTCCTGGAAAATCATTTCTCCAAAAATATTTGTTTCTGGTTCTGACAATTTCTCGAAAACAAAATGAAAAATATTCTTGTGTTCAATGAAATGTACTATAGTTGTTCATCAATGTATAACGTTACCAAACAATGATGTGAATAGAGTTAATTTTTCTATCCAGGGCCAGGATGGTAAAGACTAGAACCAAGTGGTGTACTTAACCAGGTTGTTCAGGAGACAGCAATGTCCATGTCTGTGTTCAAAAGCTAAAACAGATTTTTTTAACATATATGGCTCTCAAGAAAAAACAGTGATGACCTCTTATCCAACTCATTGAAACTAGTAGTTGATGGACTGTGTAAAAATAAAATTGGTTAAAGCAGGGATTTCTTTTTTAGGTGGCACATATTTTCCTTAAATATTTATTTAATCCAAAAGCAAATAAATGTTCATTATTAATACAAACGTATTAATAAAATACAAATAAATGTCTATTATTTTGATGTAAGCCCAAAGTAATTTTGAGTATATTTACTACTAGGTGATTGTCTTTCATCAATAAATTCATCCATAGTGCATCATTTATAATTTCTAGTTTTGTTTTTTTCAAAGTGGAGAGAGAACGTAAATACACTATCAAAGCAGAGAGTTTTAAAGAAAATCTTCTAGATTTCACTATTTATTTTACATAAGTTTTACTCACATCCATTTGGACAGGAATTTTTAGCAACTCACATCTACTGAGTCTTTCAAAAGCATTTGACATGATTTTCAAAAAGATCAACTCCCTTCCATTCTATACTTACATTTTATTAGTAAAATGCAACTGATTTGCAAAACCACCATAACCAATTCAAATAACATTAGCAGGTTTAGGACCAAGCCCAACTGACTTTTTGTAATAGTCTTGTGAGCAAGTAGATTAGAGAGTGGTCTACTAGTCGTAGCACTCAGAGGGCTTTGGGCAATAGTCTGCATGCTCTAAGAAGAAATGAAGAATGTCAGTTAATCCAGTAGATCAGTTAAGAGAAGGTCATTTAAAAGAGCTTCTGCTCTTCAAAGATACAACCAATATGCACACATTAAATGAATATTTGTTGAACCTCTACTATGTGCTAAATCATGGTAGTAAGTGCTTGCTACTCCACAGAAGAAGAAAAAAAATGTGATTGTTGCCCTTGAAGATTCCAAGGCAATTACTTCAAAAGATGCTATTGCATTTATGTAATGTTTATAACATAAAAGGGGTTGCTATTTTCTTTAACCCTAGAAAGCTTTTGCTGTTAGCCTGGATTCTGCCAGGTACTGAAGAATGGTGAGAAATTCACCGAGGTCCTAAGGTTATTGCTTGATGATTTATGACTCATCAGTCCTTAGTTGAAAGTACCCTGTCAAATTCATTTTTTAACACCAACAAATATGAGGTTGAATTGTAAAATAGGTTCCATTTAATCCAATTTATTTTATGTAGCTGTGCTCAAGGATGCATGAAGGGGCCTCTGCTATACAAGAAATTCTTTCAAAGAGTAACAGAGATGGAAATTTACCCTAGAAAAATTGCAGAGGTATATTCAACTCTCTTCTCCTGCACCCTATATATAATCAGTCAACAAATCAATGTCACTCAAAACTGTCCATCCTTCCCAAATTTACCATGTCCTTGCCTTTCCCCCTGAAAATTTACTGTCAATGCTATAGTATATCCTCCTAATCTGCTCAAAACTTCTCCATCCTTCTTCCTGACCTCAATCTTCTATCTCCAGCTCATATTCATAGTGCTTCCAAAGTTCACAAATATGCTATGACTCTCATTTTGAGAGCCCACTGTGGCTTTGCACAGTCTAAAGAATAGTGGCTAAGCTTCTTCAAATGGAATATAGATTTGCCATATTTTACCAGTATCATCTATGATTGTTTTAACTCATGTAGTCTAATTCCAGCTTCATAAATCCATCTTCACTTTTTTCTCCAAATACACAGACTTTTTCTTATCATTTCGTGTCATTAAAATTTTGCTCTGTTTCTGAGACACCCTGTTTCCTTAAATTCTTGACAAACTTCCACTCATCCTTCAAGATCAACTCTTTAAACCCTTACTCAAATCTCCCATGCAGAGTGTGTCCACAATATTTTGGGCAACTCTCTTTAATAGCGCCAATTCTATCGCACAAGTATTTACTGAATCCCAAATGACAGGCTGGGTGGTAGGGGTATGGTGGCAAGCAAAAACATAACAGTGTACTATAATTTTTTGTTCATTTGTGTATTGTCCCTATTATGTTTTGAACCCTTCGAGGACAGGTACCATACCTTACTCATTTTTATATTGTTCCCAATTACCCAATGCAGTGTGCACATACCAGGCACTGTACTTATATTTATTGAATGAATGACTGAACATCAATGCCATCAAATGTAATGATAAACTTAATTTTATTAAAACATTTCTCGTGAACTGTCCTCAGGGTTTTAGGAAATAAATGGGGACAGCATTCTAAGTTAAATAGCCTTGTCACAACTTTGGACTTTTTGTTGTAATGAATTTTTTCTATTCTTATAGAATTAAGCACTGTCTGGGGGATGGACACACTTGAAGCTCTGACTCGGGTGGGGCAAAGGCAATATATGCAACCTAAACATTTGTACCCCTGTAGTATGTTGAAATAAAAAATAAATACATAAACAAAAATAAAAAAGTAATAATATGACTTCATTCGTTTAAAAATATAAATGCATAAATATGTTTTAATGCCATTCCCATGATGGTTGAAACATAGCAATTATAGGACTCAGTCCATTTGTTGGTATTATATAAATGTAGTAAATAATCAGATTGACATGGGTTTTCAATGATATTGTTTATTTCTTGTTGAGATAGCAGTTTTAGAATCACATTTGACCTTTCTAAATCTTTCATTCTAGTTGGGGTAGAAGGTAGATTAGTTTCATCTCTTAATGCAAATGTATAACTTCACATATTAATTTCAACTCAGGAGCACAGTTAAATTCTTTATTTCTTACATACCATGTAGCACTTTTACAATATGAACCATAGGGATGGTATAATTGGCATGTGCTTAGAACATGTCTGTTCATTTCCCTTTTAGTCAATTGAGGTTTACATCAAAGCTCTTAAAGATAATTAAGAATCATAACTTTTTTTTACTCAATTTCTTAAAAATCTCCTCTACCTTTGATTATCTGGCAAATCTTTAATGATAGGTGTTAATTTAATTGTATGTATTACTACCGTGCCATGAGTGTAGCCAGCACTTTTAAGACAATCTTTAATCCTTCAAAAAGTAGAGATGAGAAGGGCTAAAGAGCCAATATTCCTAAATTACTCCATTATAAAAATGAATTTTCTGTTATTTCTGGATATTTTGGCAGAAAATTCTGTGAAACACTATTCATGAACATTAAGATGTTTTATTAACTTGGAAATATACAGTTCCCAAGATCAACCCTGCTAAAAATGTGCAATTCTTCAGGATGCATTGCTTAAATAACAATTTGCTGTGTGTTTAGTCTCTTCACTAAAATCCCTGAAGATGTTGCAATATTTTGATCATTAGAGCCTGCTATGGCTATTAATTTTCCAGTACTAATTTCAAATATTTGAATCAGTGTCGCATGGACACTTTAAAAAGCAGGATTATAAAATCTGGGATCTTACTGGGTGCAATGTAAGCAATTTGGGAACCCAAATAGCACACCATAATAGCTATTTGGCAACAAAGGACAGGGTGATCTTTCTAAAAAGAAAGAGTACCTACCACTAATTTTTTGCTGTATGAATTGTCTAGTTATCTAGAAATTAAATCATAGGAAACTAGACTTGTTGAAAATTAAGGACTGATGAGTTGACAGTACTAATTGGAAGCCATGGATTGTTCCAGGATAATGCACACATGTTGGAGGAGTATGCAAAAGCCCTCATACATGAAGGAAGGATGGAGAGAAATTGATGGTTCCCACAATGGCTGCTTATTTAGCTGCATCCATTATCTACCTCAACCTGCCCCTTGGTAGACGTGCACATATCTGTACTATAATTTGTGAAATGGCTAAATGAAGGATCACACAAATGAAAGAGAAAGCTGCTGTAGATTCTTTAGCAGAATACAATATTGGAATATTGTTTTTGAAAACCTGCTTTAAAATATTTATAGTCTGCACTGCCCTAGCTTAGAATTCTTATACCTCAAATCAGTGACATATTTCCTAAGGAGATGTGTTAGGTGATTATCTAAATTGGACCACATCTGAGATTTCTCTTCAAAACCTTTATTTAATCAGAGACATCCATACATGACCTTGCAATCTCCATCCCCGCTTTTTGCATTTAGAGACAAAGAAGGAGCAAAGAAGCAGTAGAAGCCCCTGAGGTCGAGATGCTGCTATAGGGGAATAAGATATTAGCGAAGAGGGCAGAGCTAAATAAAGTCTCACAGACTCCAAGGTTTACCATTTAAGTTCATTGTCAGTCTTGGGGTGTAAAGTTTAATAATAAAACTGAAATAATTTTATTGTGTTCACTTTATTAAGTAAATTGAACCTAGATCACTAATACATTTTCTGGCTTATGTTTGGGGATGATGCACGAATCACACTTTCTTTAGAATAGCACTAAATATTGTTGACCCCACATATGTGTCAATTGCATTACTGATATGTATTAATAAATCTATGCTTCCAAAATAGTTGAAAATGCATTCAGTTTGGTTATTAAGTATCTCAGGCATTAATGAGGACTTTTTTGGTTGCAACTAACCAAAAGCCAGTTTGGATTACCTGCAGTAAAAAGGAATGAATGGGACAATATACTGAGATAGACTTTTGAGTCAAAGGAAGACCTGACCAAACAGGAGGGCGCCCCTCACCTGGAGGTACTCCAAACAACAAGAGCACGTCCTCTGCCACGTACTTGTTCCCTAAAACCTAGGAGGGACCACTAAAACCCCAGTGAAGTAGGGAGCTGCCCAGAATGTGCTCCCCTTGACATCTTGGAACCACTGTTTACTGGAGACACTTTCCTTTCCTTTATTACCTCAAATTCTGGAGTGGCAGAAGCTAAAAACATACACAAATTTAGGAAAGAAAGAACCTTTCCTTCTTTCTGCCCCCCACCCCCACCCAACCACACACTGTGTAATGTTACATTTTAGAAGAAATTTTGTCCAAAGTTAACACCAATTCTGAGGAAATTAAAATTAATTTAATACAACAATTGGATATGCTGTTTAGGCTCTGTAAATTTCCTCTTCCTTTTATAACTTCAGTCTCACTAAATATTTTCTCTTCCACTTGTTTTTGTTAACTTCCTTCTTCAAACAGTACATATACTTTTAAGTATATAACTATGTATATATTATCTACAGTTAAATATAGCATCTTTCCATTATTCTCCAATAAAAGTAAAATAATTTCTGAGAAGCTGTTCTCCCTAACTTCTGCTAAGGGAGAAGCAGCATTGCTGCCTTGGGATCAGCCCAGAACTATACTCACATGCCCAAAGAAAATGTAGCTTCTTTCTTTCTCATAAGATATTTGAGTATCCCCATGAGCTGCTGGATCATGGGGTCTGGGAGCAAACTGCAAATGTGCCAGTTTATGGCATCACAAAGCAGTCCCTTTAGGATAAATGCTTAGGCTTTTGGTTTTCTGCCCCTCCGCTTCTCCTTCCCCTGTTCCTGTTCAAGATGGTACCAAAGCACACAGAAGGGTAGGGAAGGTGGTAACTAGATCTTCACTGGTCCCTGCTGGAGAATGACTAGTCATGTCTGTTTGCAGGACTGGTGGTTAGCAAGGTGACTGGCCCCACGTGGACACGGAGTTGCATGTGTACCCATAGCCATTGTTGGTACATGGTCATTGTCGCTGGCCCCTATGCAAGTTGCCCACACTCTGTGGAATCTCAAGCCCTCCCCCAGGTCTCTTTAAGCCCGTAGCCCTTCACTTTCTCAGGCTCATCGATCTCTGGCTATCTTTTTACAAAACACCATCCTGCTGTCTTCCTAAGATGTTAGACTGCTGTGGGCAGCTGCTCTTGGAAGAGGCATGCTACTGGCCTCTCCAAAGTCCAAAAGTTTTAGCTTCCCCCATACTTTTGGAAATATTTTAAGCACCCCCCCCCACATAAGTGAAGGAAAGTGAGACTCTGTGAACCTCACTTCCCTTTACTTCTGGGTTTTTTCTTCCCCCTCTACAATTCTCATGGTTGGGTAGGGTAAGCTTCTGCTTCCTCTTTGGTACTGGTTGTTCTTTCTACACTATAGAAGAAACTTTGTGATCTGGACATACTACATCAGAGAAACATATTTTTGATTACTAGAGTCTTCTAAAAGTATACTTGTTTCAATGATGTAAAATTATCGTCTTTCAATCCCCGGTGCATGCTTTAAGCTCCAGCCACCCTAAACCTTGTCTTTCTGTTGACTGCTTCCCCCACTTGAAACACACCTGTTCTATTCCTCCACCTGAGTAACTCTTGCTTATCCTCTGAGATACCCTGAGTTGGACCTTCCCTAAATAAGCTTTCCTGCTTTATCCAGACCAGAAGAGCTCCTTGCAAAACACCCTGCATGTTGCTCTCAAAGTTCTGGAACTGCTGTCCATATATGTGCTGATCATGTGCTGAATATGACGCAAGCCACAAATCCAAGTTGCATATGTAATTTTACATTTTATGGTAGCCATGTTTTTAAAAATCAAAAATGAATAAGTGGAATTAATTTGAATAATATATTTCATTTAAGCCAATATATCAAAAATTATTATTTCACCATATAATTAATCCAAAAATTGTTAGTTAGGGGTTTCTGTTGTTAACCTTTGAAATTCACTGTGTTTACATTTATGGCATGTCTCAATTAAGTGTAGCCATGTTTCAAGTGCTCAGTACGCACATGTGGTTAATGGCTACCATATTGGACAAGGTGTCTCTATGGGCAGAGTCTTTGTAAGCTTGTATAGTTTACAGAAATGTTTACTAGTTTATAGAAATGTTTATAGAATAAACTGTTGGGCAAACTTCTTTTCAACAAAGAGTTACAATTCTGGGTGAATATAAACACTTCTGGGAGTTTCAGGAGAGAAAACTGATTGTGTTAATTAAGTCATTCATGAAAAAAATAAAAGGTGAGAGAAACCCAAAAGAAAAATAGCAAAGAAGAAAATGAAGCTAGTATGGTATCTCTGCCACTCAAGATATTTCACTGGAAAACATTCAAAACACTGGAGAGGGTTGGTCTGCTCAAAAGAATAGAGGCTATATTGGTTTTTTTCATCTCTCTGTTCTGGCTTGGAAGAGAGAGAAAAGTTAGTGTCGTGGCCAGCAAAAAAAAAAAAAAAAAAAGATATAGCAGACAAGATATCTTGCTGGAACTAGCAGAAGACAGCTCTCCAAAAAGGTGTTAGCTCAGGTGTAGGGTTAGTTCCTAATTACAGATCTGCTGCCGGAGGGAAGAGACTGGAGCTAACACAAGAGCCTTTGAACACAAGGGATTTTTCAAGAGATTCATTAAAGCTTCTCAAATTTAAAGTTGTTTGAGGCTACCTTCTGGCCAAGTTGCATGAGTGAAACTTAAGACCTCTGAACTCAGGAGTGAAAGGGATTCTGACTCTGAAGTAGTTGCATTTAGTTAAAGTTTAAGTATTAATGGAACAGATATGATATTGTGGTAGGGGACTTATTTGTTCTTGATTTTTATTTTACTGTTCTCATTTTAAATTGTTAATTTCTATAGCATTTTCCTAGATAATATTTAAAAGTACTTGTGCTATCCAATAAAGTCATGTTTTTGTGTATAAAAAGCAAAAATTAGCAGCATAGAGTGGTTTTATATGGAGGATCTTGAGGCTTTTATTGGAAATTCTTGACATAGATATAAAAAGTGACATCTGCAGGTGAACACTCTACCACCTGCAGCTACCAACTTGGCTCTGATTCTTCATCAGAGTTTGAGAGAAGTCTTAACAAACTCAACCTGTTTCACTTCTGGATAACATCACAAACTTTTCTCTAATAAATGACCTGGTAATTTTAGTTAACTTGTTTGATTTGCTTTGTTCACAAAATGCCAATATTTATTCAATTCAATGAAGGAAAAAATCAGGACATTCTTTTGGTATTATATATTCACAGACAATTTGATTAAAGTGCCTTTATTTTCAAAATGCAACAAAGTCTGCAAAGTCTTATCTGTTTATTTTTAAGCATCCAACTTTGAGCCATTGAGAAAAAAAATGGGAACTGGAATAGCTTAGTAATCGAAATCTACAAACAATCTAGAGTTTCAATCTGGCAAAATGTTTCCCTTTACTACTAACGAGAAGCAAAAAGGACTGATTTGAATTCTATCATGAATTTCTTATGGTCTCCATTGCCCTTGTTATCATTGTCCCCATTAGCACAGATAATTGACAAGTATGTGTACCTCACCATTAAATGATGAAATCTCATTCTTTACCTCCCACCCAGCACAAATTGCTATTCATCCTTAGTAAATAGCTATTTACAAAAATGATTTACATGCTTATGCACAATGCTCCATGCTTTGTAGTGACATACTTTGAAAATGTTTTTTAAAACTAGTGATATGGAAACTGCTCTCAGTAATAAGAGCCCTCCCGAGTTAGAAGGTTAATTGTTGAAGGGAGATGCTCCCTTAGAAACATGTCACAGATTTTTATTCTGTAAGGCACAATTGCATCTAGCATGCAAGGTAATAAGGAGTACAAAGCAAAGCGATAACATTTGTGTTCAGACAGGCTCAAAGGCAGAAAAGGGTAAGAGAAGAAGCAGTTAATTAGGAAGGGTTCACATCACTGTTATATTATGTTGTTCAGAATTTTATACCCAAAACTGGCCATCCTAAGTGGTTTTCTCACTCTGCACTAGACATTAACTAAGAATGAGATTTTTTTGGAAGATCAGGGAGAATCCCAAAAGGCCTTCGCAAAAGAGCAAAGCTAAAAAGTAACTTTTGAAGACAGGAGGCATCACACTAGAGTATGGCAGCTCATTGGTGGCTACCAATCAGCTACGAGTGTCAGAAAATCGCTAAGACACAGAAAATGATCGCTTAAGTTCTGGTCCTTTGGGATAATTAAAAGATCAAGCCTGTTAGTACAAAATACAAGGCTGAATCAGAGGAAATAACTGCAGGAACATTTCCAAGAGACCAGCAAAGTAAGAGTCTTATATAGAAATAGTTTAATTAGTCCTTTTTCTGGCTTAAGTAATAGGGCCTATCATGAAAATTGCTCAACTTTCTTTCAATATTTTACCTATCCACATTCTCTCTCCCATAATCATCCTCTTTGAGCTATACAATTGCCATGCCCGCCTTTTCCTGAGAAGATGGGTTCATATGCTGAAATGAGATTAGGCTGTGAAGTGAAACAACCTAGAATCCTCTCCCAGCTTTGCTATTTACATGCTTTGTGGAGACTCTGGGCCTTAGGACCACCCTGAATAAAATGGGGATACCTCACAGCCTTGATGGTGGGACTGAATGAGAGGATGCTTTTAAATTCTCTGGCTGATAGCAAAGGATCTGGGAATTCTTTCTTTCCTCCCTTGTCTGGTTTACCTCTTCGGTGGCCTCCGTTTGATTCTCAGCCAGGATTTTCTACCATCTCAACACCCGTCAAAGATTTACCTCCCATCTTTAAAATAATCCCCCAATTTGCACTCATTCCATTCCGTGAGGTTTTGCTCAATTAAGAAGATGAGAACCTAGAACCACAAACATGCTCTCCCCTGCATAACCAGCAAGACTCCGGGAACTAAAACTCCAGATTTGAATGAAGTGGGGGTGGCCCTTTTTCTTTGACTCCTCCCAGCCAAATTAGGCCCTTTAAAATAAGAGAATCCAGGGAGAAGGCACTAAAGGCAGCAGACAGAGTCTGGGCAAAGGCCAAGACTTTTTATGTTCCCTCCCTCCATCTGCTTCCTGTTGCTGCCAGGAGACACCTAGGGGGAGATTCTGCAGGTTTTAATCAGAAAAATACAGCATCCCTCTAATCAAGCTTATATTTTTTTCAGAGGGGTAGATAATTTAACATTCTAACTCCTTTAGGAAGATCTCTTTGCTGTAAGAGTTCTTATGCAGAACTATAGATTTCTTAGTAGGATTTCCTATGAATCCGTTCGTTGAGTTTTTAGAAAACGCTTGTGTAGATTTCTCATTCAGATGTTGTGCTAATTTTAACCTGTCAGGTTATAAATATCCAAGTGAGCTCTTCTCTATTTTTAAATGAATTTTTTTTTCAATCAGTTGCCCTAAAAATATAGTAGGGATACAAAGCCAGCAAACCTAGTAAATTCTTCCCTTTGCAGTTTTTCAGATAAGTCATCTCTCTACAGTTTATGGATTGTTGTGAATCTGAAATAATAGTAAATCCATGTAATTGCTATAACCAATGGAGAATAATTAATCAGATTCATTTACTTATTCATTCAGTACCACATGAAGCACCTTTGCAATAAATACTAATTACCTTTGGAATGCACGCTAAGGGCATATGGCAAGGTATAGGTAAAAGTCACTAACACATAAATCCTAATCCTTTGCTCTAAGACTTTGCTTCTCAGAATGCAGTCTGGGACCTGAAGCATCAGTACCACCGAGGAACTTGTTAGAAATGTAAATTATCAAGACCTAGCCCAGATCTAGAGAATCAGGAAAGCTCTAGGGGTGAGACCCAGCAATCTGGTTTAATAGAGCTTCCAGGTGATTCTGATGCATACGGAAATTTGAGAACCACTTCTCTAAGATTCTTATTTACTAAAAGTATTTTGCTCATTTTTCTTAATAACCTCATATCTAGATGATAAATACATTTTGCACACTTATTAGCATTGAATGACATAACAATTAAAAGATTTCTCTGCCTCTAGGAAGGAATGTGGAGGACACAGCAAATGACTGTCACACCCAACACAATACCTTCCTCACGAAGGCCCATCCCACCACTAACACCTGCCCCTCTCATCTGGGAAAACTTCCTCAACCCTCGGGGACTCTGTAGCATACCCGGCTGCTTCCCTTCACCACACCTGCATTTCCCCCATCTTGGCAATTACTACACTTTCTGGCAACTATTCTGTGAGGGTGCAAACTACATATTGTTCTTCATTAGGTCTTCAGTGTATACTCTAGCACTTAGTATGTTATACATGACCAATAAATATTTAATGAATAAATCATGTCATATTTAAGTAGGTAGATTTAATTATGAGATTTACAATTCAGATACACATCAATTAAATAAATTGTTTTCAGAAACTCTAAGAGCAATAAAGACTTCATTTGAGGAAAATTTTAATCTATTATTTTTTCTATCAATTAGCCATTTTTTGTACATTTTTTATGTGATCAGTACTCAAAGGCATATTTACTTGAGTGTAATATTTGATCCTGAAGAAGTTAGTTTTTCTTGTGAATCTTCATTTAAACCAGGACACAGTTTGATTTTCATCAACATCAAAAAGGCAATGAAAGCAGTAGGTATATGCTACAGAAAAAAGAATACTGAACTTGGATCCCAAAAGACAGATTTCAGTTATTTCTGAGACTAACAATCTCTCTTGATATTTCTGCAAAGTCAGTTCACCTCAATTATTTCACCTCCATGATGGGATTTAATAATATCTGCCCAATCCACAATAAGAAGTTAATGAAAGAATCGAAGTAAATGGTGACTATGAAATTGCTTTGCAAATTTGAAAGCACAATACAAACATGAGGCGTTATTATTTATTACCATTTTTAAAATGGTCTAGTTGGATTAGCCAAAGTGCAATTAGTAGAAGTGAAGAATCAAGGTTCCACAAGGAGACAAGATACATTTTCTCTGTGGTGCAAGATTACATCTAGAAAAATGTACATTTGGCCTATTTGTGTAGACGATCCAGTACCTTCCCTGACTAATCTAACTGGTCTTCCACAAAATAACATTTGTTTCCAAACTTCCAGGCATTAATGCCACCTAAACTGTTCTAACAGTCTTTGATTAGTAACCATAAATCCCCGCTGAGTTTTTAATGAGAATTCTAAGCTAAACTAAATAAATAAGATTTCATTTACTCCAAATTTTTTTGAAAAAAATCACATAAAATAAGTAAAATTACAAACATGAAAGTTATATAGAAACTAAAAAACAACCTAGAATTAAACCAGAATTTTAATCACATTTTAGGTCAAGAAATGACTGGACTTTCTTCTCTCTTTCACTATCTAAATCCTATCCTTATGTCAAGTTCAGTTGAAGCCCCATTTCTGCCCTAAACCTTCCCCCAACTCTGCCACCCCATAACGACATTTTCCTCCCACTAAGTTCTTTAATGTTCCGTGGTAGAGATTATTAATGCTTACCAAATATCAAACACATATAACCCTGTATTTCCAAACCTTCCTCAGAGTTGGATTGGGCTCACAAGACTACCTCTGGCCAATGAACTTGAGAGGAAGTGGTATGTGGGGCTTAAGAGCTGTTGTGCTTCCTGCATTTCTCTCCTCCCTTGTTGAGCTACCTGGGAAGCCACAGATGGGGTTTCTTCAAAATGTAGAAGCAGACTAGGTCCTGGAAATCTGCATGGAGGACAGATGTCCTGAAAACTGCCACAAGGCACACTGACTTATATGCAAGTGGGAAATATGCTTTTGTCTAAAAATCCACTAAATTTAGGGCTTTTGTATCACTGCAGCATAACCTTGTTATCTCCACTAATAGAAGTATATGCAGGCACTATACAGATTTTCAGTTAATTATATGTTATTGTGCAATATACTCAACTTTAAAAATGTAACAGAAATGGATAGCTTAATGTTTGTCCTCAAGGATCTATAGCCCAACAAAGGATATAGTCTTATAAATAAATGGATGGATGATGCAATATTATATGTGCCCATGAATGTGTCCACATGAAAAGGACAGACAAGCAGTGTAAGGGCATTTAACTCTCCCTGTAATGGGAAAGGGGAGTGATTCCATGAAAACTTACTAAAGGAAATAATGCTAAATTAGTATTCATTCTCATTCATTCCCACTGATAAAATGCAGTGCACACCTGCTTGTGGCAAGCATTGAATTAGTTGTTAAATTTTGAAGACTAGTGTTTACTAGTCTTCAAATAGAAATCGGGGTCCAGATCTTAAAGGAATTTGTGTGCACCCTACTGGTATTTATGGACTAAATTGCAGAGTAACAATCCATTGTGCATGTTGGATCATTCTGGGTGCCACGCACAGGGTAAGATATAGTAATGTAAGCCTATTAAAATTAGCCTATTTGCAGTAGCCCAGTCAAGGAATACAAGGTTAAACTAAGATATTTGTAGAGGGTTTTGAGAAAAGGAGAGAGAAGAGAAACACCCAGGAAGTAGGATAAATAGGACCTGGTGTTCTATTAGTAGAGAGGGTAAGAAGAGGAAGCATTGAGGCCATTCTACACACTTCTCATTCAGATGTAAGGGATGTGGACACCTCCCAACAAGAATGACGGTAAAGGAAGAAGAGGAGGTTTCATGAGGATGTCTTTAAGCTTATCTTTGAACTTGTTGAACTTGATATTCTCATAGATACTAGGGCGGCAACTCCAGGAAGCCTAGAATTCTGAGAAGGGCTTATGAAGTTCCTTTTAATAGCAAGTGTTGCCATCAAACATTTTCATTTTGGTGAGCTTTTTACAACTATTCTATAAAAATATGTAAATTGGTTACCAAGGAGTACTGGGAAACATAAATGTACCCTAAAATCAGTCACCCTAAAATACCAAGATGCTAAAAATAGTAAAAAAAAAAAAACACAGAAATAAATATTTATATCTTATCACTAAAAAAAGGATATTATCTAAATTTTCAGGTCAAGTTTCACAGATGAAATTGGGTGAAAAGCCCTCAAATGAATGCTTTTTCATTCATGTACTCTTCGATTCTAATCCTACCTTTGGAGAAGACGAAGGGAACCTGCCCATATTTGTCTTCTTCAGATAAGACCAGAACCAGTTTTGAGATAATAGTTTCCTGGGTTGCTGTTCAAAACCAGAAAGTGGGGCAGTAGAGATCCAAGAGGGATTTTTTTAAAGTATGCTTATTATAGCCCACCAGGGATGTTATCTGGAATGGCAGCAAAAAGTCTTTAGAGAGCAGAGAAACGTTCGTTGCTGATTTTATAAATCTCTCCAAAGTTCCTGAAGGCTAATTCTATTCTCACCCGGAGTTCAAAGTCTGACCACCAGACAGTGCGGTTTGAAGTAGAAAAGTAGGATGGAATAATTTCTATACTTTGAAGTCCACAGAAAGGAGGATCATTTCAGGGGCTTGAAGTGCACACACCAAACCCTCTTTCTTTCCCAATACCACTGCAATCAAAGGGTAAGGTTGAATAGAACTTAAAAAACCTTAGAGGAAAATTATCTTGCTGATTTCATATCTACATTTGCTTCCTCTCAAATTATAATTCTTTCTCAACATGGAAGGCCCAAAAGCATATTTAAGTCATAAAAATGAATAAGTGCAAAACACGTTATTCCATATATACGAGGTGGCTGAAATATTTTGCAGTTGTTTTGTTTCCAAAGGAAAAATAAATTTGTATATTTTAAGCCCAAGAGATCTAGGAAGCTACAAGTTATAGGTAACGTTATAGAAGACCACAACACAATCACTCTGCGGTTTTTCTTTCCCCAGAACACAATGCATTAGGTTGTGTGCTTCTCACCCACTGCACGAGGTTATTAAACAAACCTTCTTGTTTCTCTTCCTCCACTCTCCAGCCCATGTTTTTAAAGGCAAGCCAGAATTATTTACATTGCATATCTATATAATAAATAATTATAAATTGACTCTCCGGTAATTTGGCTTTCTAGAAACTGTGCAACCAGGATAGAGTTTCAAAAGAAAAAATTTATTTGATTAACAGGCCTAGCAGTTTTAATGCAAGTTGTGTGATGGCAGGAATTTGGTTGTAGTTTCTTGGATCCATGATATCGTGAAGCAAAGTGACTTGCCATAACTGACACTCCTTCTTTCTCTTAAAGAGAAGGGCTATTGCCACTCAAAACATGACCTTGCAGTCTTAATTAGCCATTCTGGACCTTCATGTGATCTCTGCCTATTATTTCAAAGAAAAAAAAAGAACAAATGAAGAAAGTTACTTCTGGCTTTAGCGTTTATGGCTCCCAGAAACAGAAAATGAAGACTGGCGTTAACCGAGTTGATAGCGAGGCTAGGAGAATCGTAAAGTTAAGAGCTGTGAGATCAAGTGGACATTAGCACAAAACTTTAAAAGAAGAACGCAACTTTTAAGCAGCATGCAATGAGTTTTAAGTCTCTTGTGGTGTGTCTCCAGAAACCCAACTGATCTCAGCATGACTGATATTTATGAGAATGACCTTAAGGTAGGTGTGAGGCTGGTGCTTTTTCACTTTTTCCTTGAGGACAAACATTCACTTTTTCACTTGCTTGCTGTTTCCATGACTTAAAGGAAAGTAGTTTGAGGTGTCAGTCGCTGCACTGCTAATCTTCTCTAGGCCAGCATGAACTGAACACTAAGCTGGAATTCCTACCTGCCTCTGACAGATTACTAAAATAGTCGGCTGCCCTCGGAATGCCGGTGCTTTCGGGTGTAACTTACTCATTTGCTGTGTCCTCCACATTCCTCCCCAGATCTGCCACTTTTCTCATCAGGGCTACTGCCAGAATGTTAGCATCAGATCTGCTTAATGTCACTCTCCTGTAAATGGACCACAGTAAACATATTGGGCAGTCTACAAGAAACGCTGGAGACGAACAATTTAGCCTTAATATCTGTCAGTGAGAACAGGGACCATCTGGACAAGGCAGTTAATGATCAGCATTAGAGCAGCATGCATTGCTAGGCTTAGCTGTAATCTCTGGGCCCCAGTTTAACAAATGTAGGGGAACTGAGCAGGGATTTGAGCAATGCGGCAAAAGATCCCCTGAGGTCCTGAAAGAATGAGATGAGATTGAGTCTCACCTGGCAGTAACTAAAATATCCACATGCTGTCACTCTCAAACAACCACCACAGTCTAGTTTAGGGCACACGTAGGAGAGGATTAAGGTAACTGCTCTGGAAATTTAAATGCTCCTCTTTTCCTCCCCCACCCCCGACCCCACCTCCAAAAGAAAGAGCTTTTGCCTGAGTTACTTACATACCAGAAATCTGCTGTTGACCATAGAGAATCAATAAATTCTTACAGGGGTCCCGTGGAGTAGACTAACAAAAAGAACCCCTATTTACTTACTACTTATTAGCTTCAGCCTTTGGATTAGCTCGAGGAAGAAGAATGCAGGAAGGAGAGAAGCTTTTGTGCAGACAGAGGGGAAAGATTGAGATTCATTGTAAACAGTCCTACAGGTCAAAGGGAAATGGCCCCAGATCATGAAAATCCATTTCTAAAAAGTGCATTTAATGCTTCTATTAATAAAAGTTAATATTACAGTGGTGTTTAGTGATAGATCATTTTATTTATTATGTTGCAATTGAGTTTCAAATAGCATTATCCATTTGGATTTTCAGACCAAGAAACTGAAGAAGTAGAGACGGTGAGGCTATGTATATTTTGAAAAACAGAGTTCATCCTGTTATGCATTGCTATGGTTTGGGTATGATTTGTTTGGCCCTGCCGAGTCTCATGTTGAAGTTTGATCCCAGGTAGGGCCTGATGGGAGGTGTTTGGATCACGGGTGGAGTTGGATCCTTCATAAATGGCTTAATGCTGTCCTCATAGTGAAGTGTTCTCACTCTGGCAGCTCGCATGAGAATTGATTGTTAAAAAGAGCCTGGCTCCTCTTCCCCTCTCTCTTGCTCCCTTTCTCACTGCGTGACATACCTGCTTCCCCTTCACCCTCCACCGTGAGTGGGAGCAGCCTTAGGCCCTCAGCAGGTGCAGATACCAGCACCATTCTTCTTATACGGCCTGCAGAACTGTGAGCCAAATAAAGCTCTTTTCTTCATAAATTAGCCAGCCTCAGGTATTCCTTTATAGCAACACAAACAAACTAAGACATAGGTGATAACAACCCAATATGGGTCTAATATTTTGGTGATTTTGTTTGCTTTTTTCTTCAAAATGTTAGTTATCAGGATCATTAGTCTAAACAACAACAACAGAAATGCAATTTCACATACACAGTCAAAACCCCATGATTTCAAAATAAGGCAAGCATTCTTGGGTTTGAGATTAGACCATAAACTTCTATCTATGTATTCAACAGAGTGCCGCATCTGAACCATTCCAGAAACATTTGCACAAAGTGAATAGCCACATGTCATCTACATACATCGAGGACGGGAAACACATTGCCTGCCTGCTGTCACTGTCCCCTTGGCATTTCCATGACAAACTTTATTAATTGGCCATAACCATCTTTCCCAATGAGCTTAGACAGGGCTTCACAATCCTTCTTAACATAGCCAATTGCAATCATTGTCTTAGGAGGTGAGCTGAACCTGTCTGACATCCTATATAGCATTGTCAACAGAGCTATTATAAAAGCCAGGGAAAAATATTTGGAGAGAGAAACTAGAAGGAAGAAAGAAAAGATGACTCATTTAGTGTTTATGTATAGAATGTATACTTTATATGCATTGCCTTATTTAGCTCTCACAATAACATTTATGTCCTCAATTTACCAACAGGTCAAAGGTCAAGAACCAACAGCAACTCAAAAGTCCTCACAGCCAGGTCCTCCCACCCTCCTTCCACTGACATGCACAGCTAAGCCCTCTGCCATGGAGCCATGTGACAACAACATAAATTAATTTTACTATTATATAAAGAGTAAAGGACATGCTTTGAAAAATGATTTTTAAAAATACACCATATCCCCCAGCATTTATATCAGATATCAAAACACTGCCAAGACGAGGGAAGGCTTTAGAGAAAAGGCATATGAGCCTTTATTCAACAAAGATGGAACAAGCAACACCATATGGGGTGCCTAGGAGGATATGGCCATCCTTGGTCCACGTGCCAAAGTGCAGAGTTAAAGATGAGGAGAAAGGAAGGAAATTGCCCCATCTAAGGGAGGACGTGTAGATTGGGCTATTAATAAATCACTCAATTAATAAATAAGGTAATGTACATTATATAAAGTATACTTTCTATACATAAACACTAAATAATTTCTTTCTTCCTCTCTTTCTTCCTTCCATTTTCTCACCCCAAATATTTTTCTCCGGAATTTATAACAGCTCTGATAACAATGCTACACAGGATGTCAGACAGGTTCAGCTCCTCTCCCAAGACAATGATTGCAAATGGCTCAGGAGTCTTCCAACCTTCCTGAAAACTCTGGGACTCTACTCACAGACTCCAGGTTTCCTGAGAGCATCCACTCTTTACCAGCACTACACTCTTCCTGAGCTCAGCTGCAGTGGTGAATGGAGTGCAGCCTGAAAGTTCTCCAGTAGGAGAAACTTCAGTTCTGTGACTAGACTAACAGCTGAAAACCCTTCCTCAGGGTACCAAAGAGACTGAGGTCCTCTTCCATTTCTTACAGGAATCAACATTCTTTTCTTTTAAATGTCCTGTAATTTTTCCATCTAAAAGGAATGATACTTCTCAACATTAGCGCCTTTCATAGTGGGCTCTTGCAAATCTTTGGCAGTAAATTATTTTCACAGGAACAAGGCTCCCAGAGGTAAAATAACTTACTCTGTGCTACGTGGTTAATAGCAGATGCCCCAGAGTTTAAACCCAGATTTTCCCATCTCCAAAAAACACATATTTGTACTTATACAATGGTGGCAACTAGACTTCTATGAACTTAGAGATGAATATTGACAATTCAAAGATTCTTTGGACTGCTCTCTGCCAATTGGGTTTATTGTGCATACATCCACTCCTGGCCAGTTCAGTCAAAAGTTATGATTTCAAAAGATTTGCCCTGTTGAACCCTCAGGCATAGCCTTTGTCTCATAGCCTTCTTCTGGGTCCTCAAATATCAACAAAGCCCATTTGTAGCACTTCATAGTTTAATAAGGATATCTATTATACACACATCACCCCTGAAAAGTAAGTAATAGCACCCACTTCTTAATGAGTGAGAGGGAATTAAATATCCTGCCCAAGATCACAGATAAAGACAAACTCAACACTTGAACCTGAACTTGTGATGACAATTTTAAACTTTATTCTATTAATTTACGCTGTGAGAAAGATTTGATGTGCACCAGAAGAGAGAAAGAGGGAGAGATAAAAGGTAATGAGAGTTGAAAGGGCCAAATGAGGAATGAGTTACTGATGTGGTCACATTTGAACTGTCGGAAAGGAAAGAGAGCATTTTAACATGTAGATACAGGTGGAATGGAATTTCAAGGGAAAGTGAGGAAAAACAAAAAGACTTAACAGAGAACGATATATTTAGGGAAGGACTAATAAGTTCTATGTGTCTAGAGCAAAAATAAAGTAGGTTAGTGCCAGATGACGGAGGAGCGCATAATTCACATCTAGAAATTTGGATATTTTTCTTTGGGTAAAGGATTTTTAAAAGGATGCTATAATGAACAAATTTATGTTTGGGGAAGATGTTTTATTTGAAGCAGTGCAGAGACTATGTTAGAGATAGCAGGGAAAAAATATGAGGTGTCTATGGTGCTAATCAGGTGAGAAATTAGGTGAGTCTGAAATGAACCAGACTCCCTGCGGGGATGGAAACCCTCGGGAGGACGGAGGACAGGAGTCAAAGGGAGGAGCTCGTCTTTGAGTCTCAGCGTCCTGGCCTGAGCATCAGGATGAATTGTGAGGTTATCAGCTGAAGTAGGTGAAGTCAGTTTGGCTTTGAAATTACTGAATTTAGGTGGCTTCATCTCAATAGGTTGTTGGAAACATGGAAGTGAAGCCCATAGGCTCAAATGAGAAAAGATGAATTCTGGAGTCACTACTCAATAGGTGTTACGCACAGGCAACAAGGAAATTTCGCTCAGAAGATGCTATACAAAGGGGAGAGTTTTGGAAATCTTGTTGAAAACTTGATGTGAGTGCGGAAGGCTTTGTTGGTTTAAAGAGCTTGGATTTTTATTATAGGGAGCCATTGAGTATAGTATTTGGTCACGCCGGTTGGAGGCCATGCCAATACCAAGAGCTGGAAGAAGGTGGATTTGGGAGTATTCTGTGAGCACACATATTAAAAACAAGTACAGAAGGTGCCGTGGCTGCTGGCCTCCTGCGCAGCCTGCGAATTCTCCTTCTCAGTTATAATAACAGCACTCAGCCGTGTGGCACATTTTCACTCTTGGAAAGAAGTTGATTTCCAAAATTAGGTTTTTCTTCTAAAAGGTTTCTGAGTCCTACGAGATAATTAGGAAGCCATGCCTCAAAACAGAATCTGACGTAACCCACTTTGTTTTCACTTTCAAAGGGTGGTTTTTCAGAGCTTGTCATACTTTCAAGCTCTGCAGCAGACCAAAAAAAAAAAATTTTTTTAAATTTCAGGGTAAGGACCTTGACCGGTAGAACATTTTATTTCTCGTGGCACTTAGCTCAAAACTGTTCATAAATAAATTAAAAAGACAAGTCCGTGTCTATTTTGATAATGTCAAAATTATACCTTATTGGCAGGTTATGATGAGGGATGGGGAATCTGAGATACCAGATTTTAACAGGAAAACTACACACTTAAGGACTAGCTCTCACACAGGTTTTGTTGATACTGCAAAACTTCCAATTGCTAGGACATGGGGTTTTTTTTCCCATCTATTTGAAGCAAATGCTAAGTGAAAAGTGACAGGATGCTACGCCTTCAAGATAAGTCTGGGCCTGTTGGAGAAGAGTCTGCTATTACGACTAAAACAGCACTTCACCAGCTGAGGCTGGCACAACAGAGCAAAAGCTATGCTCCACCTGGGAATGAAGAGTGTGTTTCTCTTTAGAATCCCAGAGAAAAGAAAAATACTGCAGTGGCCTGCCCTCAAATTAGATTATAAATGCATGCTTTTAATGGCACAAAACAGGACTCCTCTTAATCTTGGGAACATGATGTGCTCATAGTTGCTGTTAATGTCACCTGGCGTCCTGCACCCACCTCTTTCTCCTTTGTCCTCATCACATTTTTCGATGCTCCTGGTACTTCCAAATCTAACTGGGCCCCAGCTCATCTGGGAAGATTTGTTTCAATTTCTCCATGCAGCCCACTCTTTTCCTCACTCCTTTAACTTTGCATCATTCACTGGGTGCAAGACCACATGGCATGTGTGCTTTATGAACTAGCCTTTCCAGGCATTTACATTTTGCCTCCCGGGGAAGGTTTAAAGTTGCTTGAGGGACATAATAACAGCCCGTCTTACTTTGCATAATACCAACAGCCAGTGAGTACGAAGTGCTTGAATTCTTCATCTCTTTCCTGAGAATTGTATCGGTTTATATATAATCTTATGTTAAGTTTTTAAATCCAGCATCATGTAAAGATGAATTATATTGCCCTTGGGCAATAAATCATTTAACCACTTTCCAAAGCAAATATTTTCTAAAATCAGGTGAGAAAGGGGACAAAAATCAAACTCCCTGTGGACAGCAGAAGGGAAGACCACGTACGAAAACAGCATTTATTGAAATCTGCATTTTAAATTTTGCATCCACCAGTGTTTCAGGACAGCTATTCCTTCTGGGCTTTATAAAAACTGGAACCAGCATGGAGTAACGGGTACAATAAAACTAC
The DNA here is from genome assembly GCA_963574885.1 of Lepilemur ruficaudatus. Classification (NCBI taxonomy): domain Eukaryota; kingdom Metazoa; phylum Chordata; class Mammalia; order Primates; family Lepilemuridae; genus Lepilemur; species Lepilemur ruficaudatus. Next base: position 27,885 of record CAUYRT010058418.1, on the reverse strand, counting down.
AGGAATTGTAAGTTGATTCTTCAAAGAGCACTGCCTATGCGTGGCAACGGTGTGTGGGGTTTGTGGGTCCCGCCACTAAGTGACTGAAGTGCATTTTTTGAGGTTTAATATTAAAAGTCCTAGAACATTCCAGGACTATTGTACTTTTAAAAGTCCTTTGCATCTTGGCCGTGGCCAAGTTTCAAAAAACACGTTATACAATGGAGTTTTATTCTTCCTTTTAACGCTGGAGTTCACAGACAGCTTGAGTAAAGAGAAAGGGTGGGATGCTTCTGTTTTTTTCTGTCCTCTCTTCCAATTAATTTGTAAGGAGACTTTTCTTTCCCTTGTTGTGTTTTGGCCTCTGGCCCCACCTCAGGCCATGCAGGTGCTGGGCTGGAGAAAACACAGGGGCACTTTCTGTACCTAATTGGAAGTGAGTCCACACGCCCACTCTTTCTCCAAGCTGGGCCAGCTTCCCACTTCCCCGCAGTGTTCCTTAAATTTCATAGAAAGCAAGAAGAAAATGCAAGATTACCAGGACAAATCAAAGAGCAAGCATAACAAATGAAAGTCTGGTCTAAAAGCAGTAGCCTTTCTAAGAACTCACAATTATCCCCAAGGGAAGAATAGAAGATAAAATGACAAATGATCCAAAACAAATTTATGTTGTACTAAAACGTGTGTTCACAGAGGTCCCCAACCCTTTTGGCACCAGGGACCAGTTTCACGGAAGATAATTTTTTCCATGGACTTGGGGCAGGGGTGGTTTGGGGATGATTCGAGCACATTGTATTCATTGTGCAGTGAAACCTCTCTGCTAATGATAATCTGTATTTGCAGCTGCTCCTCAGCACTAGCATCACTGCCTCAGCTCCACCTCAGATCATCAGGCATTAGATTCTCATAAGGAGCTACAACCTGGATCCCTCACACTGCGCAGTTTACAGTAGGGTTCACGCTCTTATGAGAATCTAACGCTGCCGCTGATCTGACAGGAGGCGGAGCTTATGTGGTGTTGAGAGTGGCGGGGAGTGGCTGTCTATATAGACAAAACTTCGCTCACCTGCCCACTGCTCACTCCTGCTATGCAGCCCAGTTCCTAATAGGACACAGACCGATTTTGGTCCACGGCCCAGTGGTTGGGAACTACGTTGTTCTGGTATTTTAGAATCAAAAGCTGGTTGTTTCTCTTGCAGGTTTTCACTGTGAAATTCAAACTTGCTTACATTCCTTGATAATCCAGGCAGGTAACCTTAATATCTTCCTATTGCCACTGTAACAAATTACCACAAATTTAGTGGTAATTTATTCTCTTATAGTTTTGAAAGTCAGGAGTCTAAAATCAAGGCATTGACAAGGCTGTCCCTGGGCCGCTTCTTTCTGGAGGCTACAGGGAAGAATCAATTTCCTTACGTTTTGCAGTTTCTGGTGGCTACCTAGATTCCTTGGCTCCTGGTCCCTTCCTCCATCCTCAAGGCACATCACGCCAACCTCTGTTTCCATGGACATATCTTCTTTTTCTCTCTGACTCTAACTCCACTGCTTTCCTCTTACAAGGACCCTTCGGATCACATTGGACCCACCTCAATAGTCCAAGATAATCTCCTCATCTCAAGATCCTCAACTTAACCACATCTGCAATGTCCCTTTTGCCATATAAAGTAACATATTCACAAGATCCAGAGATTAAGACATGGACTTCTCTGATAGGTAATTATTCAGGCCATCACAGTAGCCAAATTCAATCTGTGATCAAGTACATTTACAGAGAATTCATATAATGTACAAGTTATCAAAATTTGACTAAAATTAACAATCTAGGTGAATTAGTCAATTTGGGCTGTTTAAGCAAGGTACCATAGACTAGGTAGTTTATAAACAACAGAAATTTATTTCTCGTAGTTCTGGAGGTTGGAAGTCTGAGATCAGAGAGCCAGCATGGTCAGGGCTGGCAAGGGCCCTCTTCCACACGCACATTGCCGACTTCTGCCATCCTCACATGTTGGAAAGAGGGCAAGTGAGCACTCTGGGGTCCCTTTCATAAGGGCACTAATCCCATTCATGAGGGCTCCACCCTCATGAGCTAGTTTCTTCCCAAGCCCATTCCCCAGTGCCATGACATTGGGGGTTAGGATTTCAACATATGAATTTAGAGGGCGGCACAAATGTTCAGTCCATAACATGGTCTTCAAGACAATAAATCACATGGCAAGTTAAGTTGTAAAATAACATACAGCTGAATTGCAGAGATTTCCAAAATAAATTCTTCTTTCCAGCCCTAAGTGTTTTTTTCTTCCCCTTCTGTGTTATTTGAGTATGGAGAAACAGAGTATAAAATATAAGGGAAAATGGCCATCTAAGTTAGTGGCTTATATGTGGAAAAATTCTCTTCAGGATAACCTAAATCAAAAAAAAAGAAAAGTAAAGAAAACTTTTTTTAAAAAAGACTTTGATGAAACGTTTCAAACTGCAAAAGTGAAACCTATTCTTTTTTACAGAATTGAATTTTCATATCTTTATGTCCTGGGTACTTCTTTTTCCAAACACACTTTGGTAGTGGAGATATAAGCTCAGGAAACGCTAAGCAAATTTCAACAGATTAGCAAAAGTGATTTAGATATATTATGTTGATTTAGATATCAGTGTGCTATGAGAGATTACTTCCACTGGGCACAGCAGCTAAGAAGACTGAGTATTAATCAGCTAATGTTTGCAGCTCTTGTGGGGGACAGAGGTAGAGATAGAAACTAAGAATTATAAAGAGAACAAAAGAAGCATTAGTCAGATAGGTAGGAATAAGTAAACATCATAAATTAGGTTAATAGCAGGACTCTACATCTTCCTTTCCCTCCTACCTTGAAAAAAACTTTAAACTGAAGCCTAATACATTTTGTGCATATTCACATGTATTCATTTAACACATGCTTTATTCAATATTAACTAAAATCAGCTTCCACAGTCTTTAAATAAAGTCCAAATAAAGTCTTCAAATTTTAAAGCTGTTTAAAATTCTTGGCTGAATCCTTCTAAACTTGTTCTATTCATTTGGAATTCAATGTATAATAATGGAAATAACATGAGAATAGGTAGATGCCAGAAAACCAGGTTTGTAGGACTAGCTCTTCTACAAACTGCTTCTATGGCTTCAAACAAATCTCTTGTCTCAATGTGTTTCCCTGGCCTTACCCGTTAAGATACAACAAAATATTTAAATTAGGTAAAAATCACAAGAATGGAAAAACCAGCACCACGTGTACTCACCATCAAATTGGTATTAACTGATCAACATTTAAGTGCACATATAGTAGTAACATTCATCGGGTGTTGGGCAGGTGGGAGGGGGAGGAGGGAATGGGCATATTCATACCTATTATGTGCAGTGTGCACCATCTGGGGGATGGATGTGCTTGAAGCTCTGACTCCGGTGGGGCAAAGGCAATATATATAACCTAAACATTTGTACTCCCATAATATGCTGAAATGAAAAAAAACATGATTTAGTAAATCATAAATTGTATATGCATCCTTCTTACTGTGTGGTAAATATAATTTTTCCATTAATGATAATTATGCCACCTATACCACAAAACTGGTTGGAACATAGACAAAAAACAAAATGTAATGCACTTTAAAAGAAAACATACTTGCTTGGATCATGTAGGAAAATATAAGATGTCAATATTATTAGGTCTAATGGTATTAGGTCTAATAAATATGTTATCTAATAACAGAGGTTAGCAAACTACAGCCATCAGGCCAAATCAGGCCTACCACCTGTTTTTGTAAATGAAGTTTTATTAGAACAACCATGCCCATTTGGTTCATGTATTGTCTATGGCTAATTTTAGGCTACACTGACAGATTTGAGTTTTGTTAGAGACCGTCTGGCCCACAAATCCTAAAATATTTATCTGTCCATATACAGAAAAAGTTTCCTGACTGACTCCTGTCTAATAAAATAAAGTGATGTAGGACCAGTGATGGATTCTATATCACACATTAAAATCAAATAAAATTTTACAAAGTACAGTTTGATTAGTTTTCTCACTATATGCATTTCTTCACATTATAGAAAAAGTAATATCTCTTTAACAAATACTTTGTGATATATTGTTTTAGTTGGTTTTCTTTTCTGGGAGGGTAACTAATCTGCAGTTACTTTTATCATTAAAACATAAAACATTGTGCAACAATAATAAACAATCTCCCAAATCTTAATAACTTGTAAAAACAAAGGATTATTTCTCATATCCACTGAGTCAGCTGGGGGTTCCAGCTCTCTCTCTAGTAACCAAGGCGACAGTAACTCTTCCATGGAGAGGTAGTCATCACTGTGGCAGAGGGAAACAGCACACCAAGTGGCACAATGTCTTTTAAAGCTTCCACCCAGACTGATACATCACCTCCAATCACATTTCATTGTTCAAAGTAAGTCACATGGTCATGTCTAATTTCAAGAGGAATGGGGCAGTGCAGTTCCATCTCATGTCCAGAAAAAGAAAGCCAGAATATTTAAGATGGCTATTACGACAGTCATTGTAACTCTGCCAAAAACAATCTGAAAGAGAGATGTAATTAAATGCCTCTTGCTTGTGGAGATTCTGCACCAAAGGTGGTACCACTTTACTGCATGGCACTGTAATTCCACTGCAATTTACCAAAATCTAGATTCTCCAGCTCTAAGTTCATAGAGTGTTGCCAAAAGTGCTGATCAATTCCTGCAAATCCTGTGGCAGACATTTCTTTAGCAGTGTTAGGAAGTATTCCTTCAACTAAAATGTTATTTTTTTGTCTTCTGAACTCTTGGGCATTTCCAAATTCCATTTATTTGATATTCAAAATAATTCCTTGGTGCTTTCAAACATTATTTCCAAAAATAGTCATTGAAGTTTGGCTCTGAGTTTTCCTGTATTCATACAGATTTACTTACCACACATAGTGAAATATACTTTTTTAAAAAAATAAGTTTTTCATTATTAAAAAGGAACATTTAAATCATGGTCTTTTTTAGTTTCTAAAATTACTTTCCTGCATTTTTGAAGGAAAACAATCAAATTAGAACTTACAAATGATGTGCCACATTCTTTTCATTTAAAAATCTATTAAAAGGGAATGAATTTGGCTTTACTTAACATATTACATTTGCCTATTAGTTACTTAACATAATTTCACCATATTGGAATGGGCAGACATCATCAAGAAATTTGTGCTGAGACTCCCTTTTGAACATTACATCTTTAAATCATATTGACTAATAAAACTTCCAATGGTACATGTCAGAAAAAGAATGTCAAAATTATAAACCATTTTCAAACAGAAAAAAAGGAAGTTTTTTGTTTAAGTTTAGCCAGATATGGAACTCAGAAAATCCATAGTAAATCCCTTATATTTAATGAATACTCATCAAGCTTGGTTACAATACAATTAAAGTTTAGCATGTAGGCATGGAACTATTCTATACCACCAGTATACAGTATTTTCTGCAACAAGGACTTAACAAAAACAATATATCAATAAAATATATATTGCTTTCTTGGTCAGATATAAGTTAATCCTTGTTAATGCAAGATTATTTTCAGTCTGGGTGTCTTCACTATTGATAAAATAGGCTGTGGATGGGCTCCTCTAGCTAGAAGGACCATATGCATAAGAAACTGCTTGCAGTGAAGATGACATATGTCACACCATGTGCCAAATACCATCCTAGATCTGGAAGTGACAATTTTCTCATATATACTGGCACTTGGAGCTCTGTAGCTATGGATTTATTCTTCTCCATAAGAACTCAAATGATACTATGTGTGTTTCTGAAAAGCTTGGTAGGAGATTTTCTAGCAATTAGTTATATTCCATTTCAAATTTCTTGTCTGATGTACTCTAATTAATATGCTTTGTGAACTATTTTCGTTGTACCTCCTCTGAAAGGTTAGACAAGGGCTTAAATCATCTACCCTATAATTTTCAGATTTCTAAGGAGCCTGCAACCATACCCTTGTACACACAAAACAGATACAAACTTTCCTCCTTTATCTATGAAGCTGTTAGTTTCTCTGGAAAATAGGGCGAATTCTACTGTCTCTATGTACCTTACCATTCTAGTCAATTAAAAAAAATCAGTATGATGAATGGCCAATTGCTATATTTACAAATGTCTCTATTCATCAAAATATTTGTTTTAAAAAGGCAACTACTTATAAAGCTTCCAGCAATTTATACAGAATGAGATGGCTTCTGACATTCTGAGGATTTCTGCAGTCTTAGTTGACTGATTTTTATTTCAGAGTTTTGTATGGAAATTTTTCAGTTTATGCTGATGTCTCTTCAATTTTCGTCTATGTCATTTCTGCTTTTTAAAAATTTTGAGATTCATTTACCAATTTTTCAAGTAGTATATCAATATTAGTATGTGACTTCTAGCAATTAATACCCCGAAATTTAACATGTAACATGAGTGCTCCTGTCTCTGCCTAGTTCAAACTCTACCATCTTTTTGGCATGTTGAAAGTTTTAAGATTTTTAAGATTTAACCAAATGTACGCTTTTTTGTTCCTTTTTTTGCTCTTTTCACTTATGCTTATTATCTTCCCACTGTTATCATAAGTGGTGACACCTTCCATGCATTCTCACTTCCTTTCCATTACTTTAAAAAGTGTGCAGGTTTGGTGACGAATCTCTTTGCTTGATGACTGCCAGGTCAACACATTCCCGTTGTTAGAAACCAAAATTTTTTGTGTGACTTGATTATTTTGGCCACTTCTGACTTCCTTCACATGTGTTTCCATCTAAAAAAACAAAATTAGTGTGTTAAATATTTCTGTGCCAATTCCTTCAATTGACACATGAGCCTTAGTTTGTGTTTCTAGCAATAAAGGTCTAGATTTCAATACTCTGTGATTGTATTTGCCCACTTTTGAATATTCAAAGTTTTTGGTAAATGGACAAAATTGGAAAAATTGGCAAACTGGATATTTGAAGAATTAGCCATTCAGTTACTTGATCATTTATTGGATTGGCTTTGGGTACATTGGCCTGCTTCCCTAGATACTTAATATTTGTGTTGATGAGTAAGATGGAAGATGTGAATATTCTATCTACACACACACGTAATGGGTTAGCATATTTTATTGCCTGTGAAATTCAAACATTTACCCTTAGGCTTCAAGTATCATCTTTCTCTAGTGCATGCTGGGAAAGCAAACTTTCTGTCTCGTTTCCTTCTAGTTGTCCACTTGGCAGTGGCTTCCGTAGACAAATGCATCTCCTCACCATTTCCAGCTTCACCCAGGTCATGGCTCTCCTCAGTGTTGATCACAGTGAAAATTCCTAAACATAAGGCATTCCAGCATGAGGCTTTTTCTTTTCTGAGGGCAACAGAGATGTGTGGATCAGATGACACCTATCTACAAGCCCTGTGCATTAGCAATAAAGGAATTGCAATGTCAAAGTAGAAATACAAAGCTGAACAACAAAAGTGACTATTCTTAGATGCTGGGGGTAGAAGATGAAGCTGTGAAACCCTTCAGAGGGAGTATTCTCTGGGCCTCACTGAGTCCCAACCTGATCTCCATCTTTTAACCTCAATCAAGCCATGTAACTGTATTCCACCTCCTTCCCAGGTATTTCTCTTGATCACACTCTACCTCCAGAATCCTCTTCCTCTAGTCTGAATTTCAGTTCAGCACCAGTGGTACCCTGGCCCAGCTGTTCATTCAAATCACCTGGGAATGTCAATGTCCAGGACTTACCCCAAAATTATCATTTAATTGTTTTGTGGGGTCTAGCAGTGAGGTTTTTTTTTTAATTTAAAGTTCCCTTGGGGAAGGGAGGGAGGGAAAATATATAAATAAATAAATAATAAATTTCAAGCTCTCCAGTTGATCTTAGAGCACAGTGAGGCCTGAGAATTCATCTACAGAGAGCTTCCCAGACATTTCCACATCACTTCACAGTGGATAGTGGTGTGCCCTGCAGTGAACTGGAAGAACCACTAGGGGGTTGGAGATGGTGTGGTGGTCTGGGGAGATGATGAGCAGACAGAAGCTCCTGCCTGACCAGATCCCACTCAGCCATCCAGTCAACGAAGCTTCGTGCACACAAACCATTTGTGGCATTCCCATTTATCTGTGGGAAAAGCGTTTAGTTGCTGTGATCTATAGCAATCATCAGGGGAGCTTCTGCAGAGTGATCGGGAATGACTGTTGACATCCCACGTGCTGCAGCGCTGTCCAGCCTGGTACGTGGGCAGGCCTGGCCCTCACAGCGTGTCGCATGTGGAGATTGCCCACTGGTGTGAATTACATGCACACACTTCCCAAATCGTCCACGGACTTACTATGAAAGGAAATCTATGTGCACTTGGCAGGCAAGAACTGTGTTAAATGTTCCTCCTACTATCTCACCTAAAGTTAGACCCATAGGACATTTCTGATAAATACTAGCTAACTGGTTAAAGTTTATACATCCTTATCAGTGACCATCAGTAAAAGCCCATAATCAAACATGTCAAGCAGTGAAATTTGAAGAATGGGTAAAAGATAGAAACTCACAGACAACAAATGATTAATTTTAAGAGTTTCTTTCTCATGTAAGGAGGCAGGTAATGCTCAGTCATTCCTCCCCACTCAGATCAGAACTAGACTGAAGGAGTGGAAGGCCCAATAATTGAGAGCTCAGATGCCACCACATCACCGCAGAGAAGTAGGAAGCTGAACAGACAGCTCTGTTTAGGAAGAATCAGCAGCAGATTGTCCTGGATTTAAATAAATTGGCTTCATGGAGAGTGGGTACAGCACATGTTCGCACATGAGCATGCCAGCACAACAAGCTGCAGAGCTTAAGGCAAGAAATAAAGTAGTGATAATGCACAGACCCTAACATATCCCTTTCTTTTGGCCGAGATAGGAGAGCTGCCTTGTTTGCATATACCATATCAGTCTTTGTGTAGTGCATGGTTTAGATGATAATAACACAAGCCAACTGAGTAAGCCAATGCAAAACCTTTTGGAACTAAGACTGTCATGACTTTATCTTGTGCTTTTTTTCCTTCGCCATTTATTATGTATTTATTTTTGGTCTGATCTATCTTTTCACCTATGAGAATTAGAGTACACAAAAGACTTCCTATGTCTAGGGAGAATTAGGATGTCTTTTTTTTTTAATAGTGATGGCACCTGCCTATAGGTACAAGCAAGAAACAAAAGATTGGGAATGCATAGGAAAATCCTTCCTGCAAGGAAAATTTGATAATGGGCTGTAAGTCGATCTTTCTTCCTATGACAAATTCAGAATTTCGTGTCCAGATAGCACTGTCCATGTACGCCATCCTGAGTCCTAAGTAGTGGAATCATCAGTGTTGGGCTTAGCTGATGAAAGCTCAGATGAAGAATGTAACTTACTTGGAGTAGGCAACATTGCCTTTCATTTTCCTGGTTTCGGATTTTAGATAGTTTATTAAAAGTCAAGGGGTCATGAGTCTCGTTCAATCAGAGTATTGATCTAAGGAATTGATCCTCTCTGTTTGTTAATGTTGGCCCTTGCCCTGTTTTCTCTAATGGAACAAATGTGGCTCAGGTTGAAATTATTGGTGGACTGCATTATAGGAGTAGAAAAACTTTGGTGACTCAGCTGCAAAACTATGGCATGCCATATGGGACAGAAGGTGGCTGTTCTGTAGGATATCACAAGGGTCAAACACGAGGCTGTCTCAAACCAAACAAACAATTAGGTGAGGTGAGCAGTGGCCATGTAGCCTGGCTTAGTATACTCCCCTTGAAGTCATTGGAGTCCAAGGAGAAGACTGGACTCTGATGAAGACTGGAAGATATAGACTAGGTGCCTTTCCCAACCTGAAGAGGCTCAGCTTGCAAGAATAAGCAAAATTAGACCTGCATCTGCCTAGGCATAGAGGCCAGCTTGGGGAGATGGGAGCAATTCCACAAACCAAGAGCTGCCATGATTGACCCAAACTTTTACCAATCTCACTTGACCTAGAATTTTATGTTTACTCAATTGTTAAAATTATTTGATGATGTTTTGCAGAAAAGATTCTCCTGTTATTTTATAGAGAAATGAGCCCATGGCAGAGGTGGAATAAGGTGCAGCCCAATTCTAAGTATAAATGTCAAAAATATGTGGCTGTGATTCTAGTTTTATTCGGAGGAAGAGCAGCTTATCTTACAAAAAGTTGGAGTGGTGATCTTAAACATCAAATCTCTGATCGCTCTAGGAGGAGTGCAATGTATGTATCTGAAAGAGTTCACGGAAAAGCCTCTCATCCTAGAGGGATGTATGGAACAATTTCCTCTGAGCTCCAAGTGGAAGATAAAATAGAGGAACACTAGGGATGTGGCATATCAGAAATTACCTACTGCAAGAGCAGTGCAAATTTACAGGTAAGGGAGCTAATGAATCACAGAGTGCACACCACAGGCTGTTTTTATTCTATCCAGGTAGCTCAACCCCTTTTAATTGTCTTGGTCAGAACCTTATTATTGACACTTCTAAAGTGCATGAAAATGAAATGGAAACAAGGAAATTTGCCTTTTGGCCCCCTGGCAATAAGTGACAAGAAAGTTTAATTCTGGAGAAACTATTATAGAAACTAACATTGCACCGGGGACACAGGAGAAACCAGGGCCATTTTCTCAAGGAAACAGGTGTAGAAATGTTCATTGAAACTTTGTCGATAATAACTCAAAACTGGAAACAGACTAAATGTCCATCATCTGGCTAAATGAATTGCATGAATAGTCAATAGAACATGATGTAAGAATTAAAATAAATAAATCCCTGTGTTTTCAAAGTCATAATATTGAGCAAAAAAGGCAGTTTACAGGACAGTACTTCATAAAATGTTACTTGAGTAAAATGCTATATTTTATTTATGAACATATGTGTGTAATAATCGTAGTATGCATGCATGGAGATGATAACAAATTGCAGATAGTGTTTATCTTGGAGGAGGCTGAGAGGTGAATGGGAAGAGAGAGTAATGGGTGTACAGAGAACTATACTTATTTCTGCAGTGTTCGAAGCCTTCAAAATAACTGAAACAGGTTTTTGAAAATGTCCAAATTTGATTGAATTTGGCGAACAGGTATTCACTGTCATTTTCTACATTATTTTGCAGATTTCAAATATGCCATTAAAATAAATTCAAGAAAACAGTGTGTAGGAGGGAGGGAGGATTGCAGTGGAAGATAGTAACATACAAAAAAACAAAAAGGTATTGGGCAAGAAGCAGAATAAAGTTATTTATGAAGGTCAAAAGACACTGCTTCTGGGTTTAGCAATTAGGCCTGGCAAAGAGGATGTCACTTTTAGAAGAATAGGCTGGAAGGCATTATCATAATAAAAGGTCATACAATTCTTTTTAATGTTGCACTGTAAAATTCATTATTAAATAATAAAAAGGAAGGACCAATCAAAACATATGTCATAAATAGGATCTTTTTATAGAGCAATCAAATTAAAAAGACATATAAAGGTAGGAGATCCTGCATCAGTAGATTATCAGAGAGGAAATTAGGATTAGAAGAGGGACATGTATCACAATGATTAGAAAAAGAATGTGTAAAGTTAGTGAATTTAAAGAAAAATCTATTGGCCACCAAAATCTTTTAGGAAAACAAATATATGGAGAGAAAGCAAGCAGAAATGCAAAAGTTTTGCATTTTTGCAACCAAAAAAAATAAATAAGAAGAGAGGTGAAAGTAGGATAGTACTCTAAGAATTTAAACAAATGAGGTTCCAGTTTCCCTCAAAGGCTGTACTGAGCCTACATCCCTCCCATTTGCTTCTCCCCTTTTTGATGACATTTTACTAAGAAACTACCTGAAAGGCAGTAACTAGTTCTTCAAGGCACAGAAGCACTTGTTCAAAGTGGCTCCATATCAGAGGAAGATTGGAGAAACCATGAGCAGGAATGTGTGATGAGACAAAAGGTCACAGGGGGAGACACAGGAGGAACCAGAGTCCTGGCTGTGGATCCAGGTCACCAGCTATGCCCTCAGCATTGCTCCTGGGAAGACCACAGGTCATTCTTCATAGGAAATCTATGCTCTAGAAAATTCTCTTGGATTTTTTGCAGTGTCACAGAATGTTTTCATCAGAGCAAAAAATGCAAAATATATCTAAAGACTCTTTACCTGTCCAATAGGCAAACAAATGAACAAAAGCCTTAAACCTATTTTGTTCAGTTTGTTTAGTTAGTGTTCTGTGTAAACTAGCCAGCAAATGCCAAGTTAGGAGGGGTGCCCTACAGAGAAATTTAAAAACCATACTCATCTTTTACGGAAGAGCCCAGTGTAAGTCCTCTCTGCCCCTTTCTCCACCCTCTGGTCCTCGTGGTTCTTTTTCTAAATATCAAAGCACAGAGTATAAGACAAGAGTCACATAAACTCATCCCAGCTCCACTGCTGCTGTGTGACTTTGAGGTCCAGTAAGAGTAAAGGACTTGATCAAAACCCCACAGGCAGTGAACGTGGGTCTTCCTTAGCATTTCTGTTTATATATCACTACCTTTAAAAATAACTTGGTGGATTTTTTCTAGCACAAGTTGACAGATAACTGTTTAGTCAATTTAACTAAACAAAACAGGTTAAGGTTGTGTTTGTGTTTGCTTGATTATAGGACTGACAGAGTCTTTGGGTACATTTTGAGCTTTTTTTTTTTTTTTTCCTTTGCTCTGATGAACAGATTCCATGACACTGCAAAAATCTCAAGACTTTTCTGGAGCATAAATTTCCTATGGAGTACATTTTGAAAATTTAAAAGACTTCCTAAAAATGGTCAAAATGTTTTAATTGCACACAACACAGCCTGTCATCACATAGCAAAGAACAAAGTATTAATAATTGCAATTGAATGAAATAGGGACATTTGCTCTATTCTTTTAACAAAAGATACACACGTTGAAAATCTTTAAGAGAATAGAATGCTTGAGTTAGGTGCTCTGGCAATAAAAAACTATTCTGTTTTGGCATTTATTTACTAGTTGTTCTCACTGCTGACTACACATGCAAATCACCTAGAGAGCTTTTAATGTATCCTGATGCCAGGGCACCACCCCTGACCAATTAAACTGTTCTCTCTGGAAGTAGGGACTAGGGATCAGCAAATTTTAAAAACTCCCTAGGTGATTTCTAATATGCAGTCAGGGTTGAGAACCCCTGATTTAGACATTGCTGTCCCAATTAATATTTAAAGAGTCACAGGCCGTTGGCTCCACTAATCCAGTTGCATTACCACGGGCATATAAAAGATTATTTTTTAAATACCATATGAAAAGGAAGATCAATGAGCTCTTGAAGTACAAGTGACTCCGTAATACTTCTGATGAACTGTCCATTCTGGGAGTCCTCTCGTGTTTTAACTCATTGCCTAGGCTTTGGTAGAACTGAAGGTGTTAATCCTTTTTCACAGACTCCAGTGCAAACCTTGATATTGAATAATCCACTGAGTTGTGTGTTTAAGATCTTTGCTTCATTAAGTCACCAGATATTCCTGGCAGCAGAAGAGTGGCAAGATGTCAACCTGAGCTTTGCTGAGCCAAAAGAATGAGCTTTTACCGTATTACTAAAGATGAATGTGCTCTTAGAGCATGTCCATTAGCTCCGATACCCTAATGAATGTATGGCTTGACAGACACAATAATTGGCATAGTTCATAGTGTAAGAGAATCAATTTGATGAATCAGAATAAGGTCAACTGAAAGCAGAAACAAGGATTTAGTTTGCACATATTTCTAACCATAGCAACAAGAAAGATTAAGTAGTAAAAAACAAGATTAGGTAGTCTTTGATAATCCATCAATGTGGGGCCCTCTCATCTCATTAACACTAATCAATAGAAAGGTGGCTGTGCTCTAAAACAGTGGCACTAGAGTGAGTTCCACAGGAGTCCCTGCGTATCCTAGCAATGTCTTTCCTTTCTTTGGAAGTCTGGGAATCTTATCTATTGCAGCTAATCTCTGGAATTTCTGGCCTTATCTCCTCCTTACTACACTTAGGATAGTATAGGATTTTATTTCCCCATGGGTTGATCATCAACATTTTTCACTTAAAACATCAGCCCTGACCTTAAATGTATCAGGGCTTTATCTATTGGCAACGGAAACATTTATAGCACTCAGGTATAATTTTTCTGATTGAAATACGTTTTGCTTCCGCTCTTCAGCGAAACAATAAAGGTAGATTGCAGAGCAAGCCCTTTTATTCCTCCTAGAAGGACCTGCTGTGAACCACAAAAGAGAAATACAAAAGTAAATCGCTTAAAACTAACATGAGACGGCTCACTCATGCTGGGTGGCAGTGAAAGAGACTTCCTTCTTTCCTGGCAATAACGAAGGGGAGTCTAATTTTTAACCAAGCTTGACATGTGTCTGAGACAAGACTTTAGTCATGCTTGGCTTCATCTTCTCAGGAATCTCTTGTTTAATTTTACTCAATGACTTTGGATTGTAAAGAAAGAGCTGATCCTAAACCTGAGTTAGATGAAAAGAATCTAAACAGAAACCTAAAACCATGTCTACCTCCTCTGGGCTCTGACTTTACCATAATGAAGAAAAATAAATCACCCTAGGAGAAAGGGATCTTTTTCCCTGATAGAATCAGAAATTTGAGGGTTAAGAAAACGAAGTTGATGGTGACATGCTATTTGGAATTTTTGAAAGGTATTTTTGATACTTGATAACTATCTCCTGGGCTATTTTTAATAAACCCAAAACGGATTTGGCTTGAAAACACATGCAGATAGAAAGTTGATGTGTGTGCTACTGACAGGCGGAGGTGATCGGCAAAACTACACAGTTGTAATGGAGAGCCAGCTCAAATGATGCAGGCTATGGTTGATCTTCTTTAGTTACCTACCTCTGTATTTTTCAATTGCTCAATTAACAAAAATGCTGTATATAAGTATTATGTTCTCAGCATTACAAGACACGAAAGAATTATGTGACCACTTCTGCTTCAAGAAGATTAACTTCTGGTTGGAGAGATCAAAACACCATTAAACAAGTTATGAGTTAGCAATGGGCAAACAAGGTGGGCTATGTTGAAAGAAATTATGAATTATGTAGTCCAACATCCTCTCTTCTATGTTTCAGCAGTTTTCCACTCACAGAATTCAGGGACAATTTGACTTGTTTCTATTTGGGGACTGGTCCTCATACCCTTGGGAAAATTCTCTCTGCAATTATTCTTCATTCTATATCAGGTAAACCCAAACCAATCCAATCCAGTGTTCTCTGGTGGCTTCCACAGATTTTTGACCCCATTCACAGTGAGAAATGTATTTTACATCATAATACCATACACACTACAGTCACATAATTGATAGAAAATTTTGACAAAACTGTTGTAAGTTTTACAATACATGATGCCCTCTGATATATTCTATTTGCTTCCATTTTATTATATTTATTTTTTAAAAAACAAATTGCTGATCATGACCCACTGAATTGATTTTATAACTCATTCATGGGTCACTACTACAGTTTTAAAAATATTTCTCCAGAGTCTAAGTCTTTACTTTGAATGGACCTAGTGAAATGGGTCATGGATTTAAGGATCACACACCCTTAAATAAATTACAACTGGTTTTCAAACAGGGGCTTTTAAAAATTGAGTTGGCTTTGTAAGCCCCTGTAAATGGGTCATAGATATATTCTTGAATCAGCCTTAAGTCCATAGGTGCCCCATACTTTCAGCTTGAGCAAGTCAGAAATTTGTTTTTCCAACTTTGCAGCCTTCTGGGAATTACCTCCATCTTCTAATATTAAAACTGAAGCTTCATTAGACAAAATCTATTTTGATATCTGGCTACCACCATAGTCCCAGTGTTGCTACTTACGGTCAATTAAAAAAAAAAAAAAAGAAAGAAACGTGCCCCAGGCATGAACAATATGCTGGCTTTCTTGTCAGGCACCACAAACTCAAGGGCAGACCTCTTCAATACACTTCTCAGAAATATGAAGATCTTTAAAACATTTGGCCTTAGGATCCCAAAATTATGGCTATCTCTGACTGAAACTCAAATTAAAGAGATAGAAGGGAAAGCTAAGTCTTGAATGCAGAAGACTGAATAGAATATTCAAATGCATAAAATTTGTAATGAAAAAATACCAAATTACTTTCAGTTCAAGAGCAGTAGAAATACATTGTTAAAAAAAGAAATAGAAGCACATTAGAGATATCCTGCATTATTATAGGAGAGATACATTTTATTTGGTTATTTACATAGGGGACACAACCGATTGAATTAGTAATGGACCTACATTTTTTATGATTTGTTTGCAGTCTGACACACCAGGTGGAAAATGTAAAGAAGGGCATTATTCATTTAGTAAATAAGTATTTATTAAGCACCCACTACGTACACCAAACACTATCCTAGGCTCCCCAGCAACAGATGAACAAGCTAGGCACGGTCCTCAGTCTTAAAGTTCTGTATTTCATTGCACAAAGGCAGGGAAAACACAACAAGAATAAGTAAACAAGGTGAGCATCAAACAATGGCAAGTGTATGAAGAGAATTGAAAGGGGTGCTGTGATGGTACCGCCAGGCTGTTACAGCTGGATGGGTAAGGGCAGAGTCTCTCTACAAATGTGATGATGAAACCAACAGCTCTGGGACAGGAAGGGGTAGGCATGGAATGAACAAAAGGAGGAAAGAGCAGTGCCCTCCAAGGAACAGAACTGCGTAGTAGGATGGTCCTAGGATCTGGTGGGCAAGAGGAGCAGCAAAGGGAGAAGAGGTCAGGAGGAGGCAGGGATCAAACCATGCTTGGATTTTATGTAAATATCACAGAAAGCCTTGGGAGTGTTTCAGGCAAATCTGATTCCTAATTTTAGAACCACTCTGATTCACATGGATGGTGAATTGCAGGGAAACAAGAGTGGAAGCCGGGAGTCCAATTAGAAAGCTGCTCTGGTAGCCAGGAGAGAAATGACATTAGCTTAGACTAGGGTGGCAGTGGCAATAGCTTTGTTACTCGCTGGTAATGGATGATGTAGCTGATCTGAGGATGAAGGTAAAATGATGCTACATAAAAAGCAATAAGCACAACATGTCCTTGTGGAAATGCCTCAAGAATAAAGCAGAAAGCAAACACAAGGATAGACAAGATTTCACCTCTCATTCCTGTGTACATTTTCAAGATGTGAACAATTGTAATTCCAGCATTTCCTTCACTTTAAAATCTCAGAAACCACCATTGTTCCCAGGATCCTTGTTAGAATAGAGTATCGTTCACAACATGACTCAGAAACAATAAGACTGAGAATTGTTCATGAAAGAGACGTGGTTCTGTAAAAAACTCACAACAATAGAATAAGGGATTAAAATGTTATAAGAAACTAGAGGAGCTAAAAGAGAAAAATCGTGATAAAGAAAGAAATAACCAAGAAACGTTTTTAGAAAGTCAAAAAACAAAAGGGAATCAGGAATACAATTTAAAAATGTATCTAAATACTTTGGTCAAAATTTTTCTTAACCAAGTAGGCAGCAACACTGAACCATGCCTTTTGCAACTTAGGACGGTGTTAGGAAAGGCTCCCTAGAGATCACCCACCCTTCAAAAATATGTGTGAAATTGAATTGAATCAAACTGAATTTTACAGAGGAGGAATTTTCCCCTTTATCTATATTCTGAAAGCTTTATTGGTGATTTCAACTCTACACTAACCACAAAACTTGAAGCATTAAAATAATAATCTAATTTTGAAAGTACCTAGGAGTATCTGCCATCCATTTCACTCCATGGCTTTATGCTCTGGAAATTTCTTTGCTTGTGAACTTCTTTTGTTAGTCAATAGGTGACTAACAATAGTAATAATTTACTACCTTCTCGTAGTAAATTAAAATTCGTTCAAAATTAGATTTTCACAGTTGAAGATTTTGCACCTCAGATTACTTCAGAAACCATTACTCAGATTACCTTTAAGTTTCATTATTTAGTTAAATAAATCATCCCAATTCCCTCCTCTTCTAGACTCACATTTTTATAGTCTGAAACTGCTCTTCCTTAAGGCATATATTTCATTTTGTCCCTCTTTGGCTGGTTGCCTTTTCTCTTCATAGTAACCAGAATTAATTTTAATCAAAATTTCTCCTCTATAGGTTTCCATAACATCAACATTGTGGTAATGTAGATTTTTATTCCAAAAAGGAATGCAGTTAGGGTTCCTTAGGCCACAATGTACATAATTTCCAGAAAATAAGCTTTTATGAAAGCCAAAATATTCTATGTGTCTTTTTTTTCAGTACTTAATGGATCAAACTTTATAAATACTTTCAGGTCTATACCATTTATATCACCACATATTTCTTGTCAACTTCAACCTGATTCATTGCTCTTGACCGTTCCTAGGACTAATATCCAAAAAGGCTAAAACTATGAACATTAGGAAACTCTTAGACAAAGGCTTCTCGTTACACAAGAGCTAACCTTTGGTTCATCTCAACTATACTGTGATTATCTCAATCAGTATCTCAGGAATTAAACTTACTAGTTTTAGCTCTCTATCCCTCTAACCATTCTTGGAAAAAACTTTCCCCATCAGTTCTCTTCCCCATCTTCAAAAGGTAAGATTAAGTAGGGCAGGATGATCTTACATACATAATTTAAAACAAAGATGATTTGAGACCTAAATTATTCAATTAATTACTTCATTCAGGGGTCCCCAACCTATGGCCAGTTGTATAATTATATCATTATATATTACAATGTAATAATAATAGAAATAAAGTGCACAATAAATGTAATGTGCTTGAATTATCCCGAAACCATCCCCCGTACTCACCCCCGTGGAAAAATTGTCTTCCATGAAAATGGTCCCTGGTGCGAAACAGGTTGGGGACCGCTGGAATTGCTCACTTTCAGTTGAGGGAGGGATTAAAGAAGATGCAAAAGAAAAGAGAAAACTCCTATAAATAAAATACAATTTTTTTTAAAGTCTGGCAGAGTAGTTTCAAAAATAAACCCAAACTACTTAATTGTCTCTACATTTTGCCATGAGTATAACCCCAAACAAAAATTGTGGAAAAGGCTATTTTATGGCCATTGTCCACCATTTCATGGTCAATAGGATTTTATCATCTTTGCACAGTTGACAGTGGCAGGCAAATAAAACAAACAAACAAAAAAAAAACCAAAAACTAAATAATATAAAAGAAACAAACAAAAAATAATGGATGAAATCTAAACTTCTTATGTGCTATAGTTGCCAAAGTTATAATGCATAACAGAGATAAAGCCTATTTTTTTTTCCAAATTAAACAAGACTCTTTGTGCCTGCCCTCTAGGGAAGGTTAATTAATTCATATCAGGGGAGAAATAACTCATCTGGCTCATTCGTTCCCCTTACAGACAGCGGAGGAGGGGAAATTGGTATGAGCTAGAGCTGACTGCCCATTGTCAAGCACAGAATATTGAGTATCGGGGAATTTTTGAATATGCAGAGCTAGGCTTGGAAAGAAGCAATGCTGCCCTCAATAAAGTGGAAGAGATTTGTTGGGGGAGGTGGTGATTCCAAGGACAGGAGAAGGAATAGAGATTGGGTGAGAGCCAAATGTATTGGAGGGTAAAGACTATCAAAGATTTACTCGAGGATTTCAGAGAATATATGAATTTGTCTAACCGTCAATTATAAGGATTTTTATATTACAATGCCCCTATATCTCTTCCAACCATCAATACAGTCCACTACACATGTGGACGTTTCAATGGCCAGGTAGGGAGGGGGACTCAAGGAAAAGGAGCCACAACACATTGGGGACACCAAGTCATACAAGAGGACAGCACACTTGGAAGGGCAAAACCACGCACAAAATTGGCAGCTGCAGTGGAAGCCAGAGATGCCTGAAGAGAATTGAGGAGGATACTAGTGCGCAGTGACGCATGGGCTGGGGTTCATCAAGATGATGTCACGTGGATCAAAATATGAGAAAGAAAGGAGAGGGAGAGAGAGGGAGCTGGAGAGGAAATGAGAAGGAAAGAAGGAAGGAAGGAAGGAAGGGAGGGAGGGAGGGAGGAAGAAAGAGACAAGGATATGTCACTGAAATTTGGATATTTGTCCCAAGGATCTTTAAATGAAGTTAGTCCCTTCTATAAAATATGAACTCTCTGGCACAAGCATCTGATTGAGAAAGTAGTCCCCCTTAGCCCCAGGGGATACATTCCAAGACCCCCAGTGGATGCCTGAAACCACAGATAGCACAAAAATCTGTATTTTTTTCTATATATAGATATTATAAAGTTTAATTTATAAATTAGGCACAGGAAGAGATTAACAATAATAATGGTAATAAAATAGAACAATTATAGCAATATATCGTAATAAAAGTTATGTGAGTGTGATCTCTGTCTCTCTTAAGATAGCTTATTATACTTCTCTCACCTCAATTTCTTCATTCAGCTCATTTTTACAATAATGTAATTGAAATGACAAAAAAATTCAGAAATCTTATTGCAAGATTACTTTAATTATCTAAGACTGAAATATATTTTTTAATATTTCTTATATATATATAAAACCATATTTTTAATAGCTCTTGGGGTTGGGGGAAACAATGACTTGACAAAATTTAGTAAGCATGATTCGTAGCTTTGTGGTTTCCTGCAGCAGAGAGGTTGACAAACTCCAAGGCTTTGGACCAAAAAAAAAAATTGTTGGACTTATTCATTCCTTTTCTCTACAACAGCAGAGTTGAGTAATCTCGACAGATACCACAGCATGGCTCAAGGAGGCTAAAATATTTGCTATCTGGCCTTTCACCAAAAAAAAGTTTGCAATACTTTTTTATGCCTTATACCTTATAACTTTATACCTTATAGCTATACCTGCAATAGCTCATTATTACCAGCAGTTATTGTCATGGTCTGTGTAGGTGCTCAAAAAATTTAGTAAAATATTTGAATTATATAAATCTTTATTAAAGTTAAAACAGCCTGAAGTGTTTCCCTGTGTCCCTCCCGATCCATTCTTTGCTCTTACCCGCTCTGAGCCCAGGAGCTGACCTGCATGGATGCAACAGCAGCAAGCTCCTTCGCCCCATGGCTCCTGTTGGATCTGGAAGTCATCAAGGGGATGTCAAAGGGTGGAAGGTGGGTGTGTTTTAAGATGGTCCATCTCCACATTGCCTTCCAGCCTGGCAGCGGTCGAGTTGGCTGTATCCCTCCATGCTCCTGTCGGGCAGTGCTCTCTGAGGTTACAGCCACTTGCTCTGGGTTATGGTCCCTACTCCCTCCCACAAACCCCTCAGACCTAGCATAAGGTCTTCCAGCCCCTGGAGGGGAGGGTGCTCCGCCATTCCTTGTCAGTGTCCTTGCCACCATATGCAAATATGTCCTTTGGTAGAGTCTCAGGGGTTAACCCAGTGGAGTGGACATTTTCCTGCAAGGACCCTGTCTGTGGCATAAAGTAAACCTCCAAAGCCTCTGCCTAGGCAGATGTAGACTTGAATACTATATATTTCAGTGACTAGCTGTGTGACTTTGAGCAAGATGTTTTACCTCCCTGAGCCTCTGTGAAAGAGGAAGATAATAATACCAACTGCAAAGAGTTGCTGCGAGAATTCAGTGGTACATTGATAAAGTGCTTAACACAATGTCTGCCACTCGAGAAATTCTCAATAAATAGCATAAATGGCAACTATTATTATTTTCAATTTTAAGCACCTACCACATTCACATATCAAGAAACAAATATTTCAATAATTAAGTGAAGACTGCATCAAAATGTTAGTATTATTTTAATAACTTTAGAGTCAATTCTACCAACATTATTTTTTCTCTAAGTATTTTGCTTTAAATGACTACATTTGAGCAGCGATTCTCAATCTGCAACAACATCCCTTCTTCTACTCCCACCCAGGGGACATTGGGATGTCTGGAGACATTTTTTATTGTAATTATGGAGTGAGGATGTGGATAGAGGTCAGGAATGCTGCTTAACATTGTACAATGCACAGGACAGTCTCTCAAAATAAAAAATGTTCTGCTCCAAAGTGTTGAGAAACCCTAAGTTAGGGATGATTTTAGGTCAACATTTTTGTGGGGCTCAGAAGAGTGAGACATTCAGTTAGTTGATCTTATATTCCATAGACTTTCCAATTCACTGTAGATATTCATGCGATGTAGGGAGTAGAGAAGATTTTCTAACATTTTAATAGTAACAGGAAAGATCTGTCATAAATAGACAAATCCCTGAAAAAAACTATTTAACACTTTTTAAAGCAATGAAAGTATTTTAAGAGTTCCACTGTCCATTAAATATGAAAGTAAGCAAGGGGTACTAACATCCATTGTAATAATTTTTAAATGGAGGAAGGAATTAGGCACATTCATCATCACAAAAGTTAATCATAACACAGGTGTCCTCAGTTATTCCTTTTATATTCTTCTCCATTTTCATTCCACTCCCAGTGGCCTCTTCCCCTAAATCCTAGAAAACAATGATGCATTTCTGCAGAGTCACATCACTTCCCAATTTGCCCCACAATTTCACACACTGCAGACCTACTGGCCCAGTCAGTCAAAACAGCAGTGTTTTTGTTTATTTGTTGGGATTTGTTTTTAGGGAGAGTGTTTTGTTTGGGGGGTTGTTTGTTTTCTTGTTTGTTTGTAAAGCAGACAGATACTGTTCCACTTTTTGTGTTGCATCTGTTAGTTTTAGTACCAAAACAGTGTTGGAGAGAATCCCTAGTCAATCAGCTCTTCCAGTTTTTATTTAAAGTCATCCTTCCTCTCATACCCACCCAGGCTTCTTATACACACACTTCACATAACTCAAAATCCACAGGAAGGAGTCCATGGGGCTAGACTGGAAGACAAATCAGCCACAAACAGCAAGACTCCATGCTGAACTCAAAATCTCTGCTTCCTTCTGAAGATTAAGTCTTTGTTACCGGGTCAAGCTTGACTGCTTCCCCCTTTCCTCAGAAAGTATCCTCTCCAGGAAATTTCCTCCATCCTTTGTCCTTCATGCAATGAGTGAGCTGTGCCCTGCAGGATTTCTAATATGACCAGGCATGTCTGTACCCAAGGTGTTTGACTTAGGCAAGACCCAGCTCTAACAATATTTATGTTACTCTCACCTGTCATGTAATCAAAACCATTAGCTTCAACCCTTCCTGACATGACAAAATTGGTTAGTAGAACAGCTCTTTGCTTATTAAAATCTTTATTAACTCCAATTTTTGTCAAATAATCAGTACCCAAATATTTAATTTGATAAAAAAAAAACTAATACTAACATAGAAGTCTCCCACATGAATATGTTCAATGGACACTATGAGATATACTCAGACAAACAAATATTCAGGTGATTTTCCAGGTAAGTGCTTTTATGGAAGCTGATACTTATTATGCAACTTTAGAGAAATATACAATAAAATCTTATTATGAGTTGCTTTCCTATACCACTAGTCCAATTATATTGTGGGACAAAATTGTATTTCTGTGTTAAAATGAAGTATATTTTATTTCTCCTTCTATGATATAGAAACTATATCTAGTTATTTTCCTTGGGAAAAGTGACTTAATGGTGACGAATCACACTTGACTATCTTAAAATTAACTCCTGATATATTGCATTATTTTTAAGTATGTGAAATAAGAGCAAAAACCTATTTTTTGTATTAAAAACTCCTATTTCCTATTACTGTGTTAATATGCAAAGCAAGGGCAGCACATGTATTATAATTACATCTTTTTCTCTCTAGATTCCTAGCAGAGGATATGCTAAATTTTACAAGCTCAGATAGAAAGAGTTTCTAAACCTTTCAATCGGTTTAGAGCTGCAAAGATGAAATGCACGAGTGAATATACAAAGAGACAATACTCAGGTCATTCTTGGGTTTTGTCTCCAGAGAGTCCCTTCCAATGGCACCAAAAAGGTTTGTAGAAGGCAGTCCTATGCACACAACAGCAGGGTGACTTGCCTATGATAGCGGAATCTTGGACATAGTGTGCTGCCCAAGTTCAAAGAACACAGAAAGAGGACTGCACAATGGCTTATGTTCTAAGAAAAAATGCTCTGCTACGTACAAATGTGGATTGAAGAGAAAATGGCATTTTAGCAATTTTATGAAAATGAAAAGTATTTAGTAAACTGAACCTGTGTTCTTCTCAGGGTCAGCTAATGTGACTCCAGAAACCATTCTGCTCAGTAAAACATGAATAGAGAAGTTATATTTTGTGTAAATGTACTTCACAGTATGATTAGAGTTCTTTCAAGGAGATACCTTATTGAATAGGTTTTTCAACTTTACATGTTCACATTCTTGAAAGACTAATGGATCCTTCATTAAAGAGATCACAGCTTTTCGAGTGTCATGCTTGAAGACACACAATGAATTGGTCATTAAGGAAATTCAGCCACGCAGAAAGGACAAGAGAACAACTGGTTGACTCTTCTAATGACTCAGACAATGCTGGCAAAGCTGCTTTCACTCACAGGCTGGTTTATAGTTGCGGAACAAGCAATAATTTTTTCAGACATAACAAATAGGTGAAAGAATCAACCACCTCAGGGGCAAGTGTCTACTTTCTGTAAAGACAGTTTGTATACTGGCGTTTTTCATCAAAACAGATCAATTCACATGGGGCTACTGTCCCATCCTATTTCTTTTAGCCATAAAATGTTATGCAACTTAGGCATAAGTCAAAGTAAGCACACTTAGGTAACTAATTACTTTCTCATTAGAGCATATGCATTCAAGAGAGCACACCTTTAAGATTATTATGATATTTTGAAATAGAAATTCATGTTTCACTGTCTTCATTGCTTCATGTGGATTTGTTTACCATAGACTGGGTCAGTATCGGTTTTCTTGCTAGCGATGAAAGATACTGTGCTTGCCCATTGTGCCCAATCAGGCCCTACTAGGAAACTCTCAGGAATGACTAGATCTATTTTCCTTCATCTGAGATTGTCTAAATATTTAAACTCAAGATTCTTCTATGTCTGGCTGAAAGGTGGACAAGAATTAGGGAGGAAACCCAATCTCTGGGAGCAACTTCGCAATCCTCTGCCCCTTCGCCACTGTCAGAAGGAAAAAGATTCTGGTGAAGGCTGTTCTTTCAAGGATAAACTGACAATTTGTGAAGTCTATGTAAAAGCACTCTGGCAACTTCTCGATTAATTTTGAGATTTTTTTTTCACCTTGTGGTGCTTCAAGGCCAAATGAGCCTTCAAGGAGGTCATAGGAATATAAGAACATAAGAAATGCCATAATAGGTCAAATTAATGAGCCAGTTAGTGTGATATGCTGTCTCTGAGAGTGGCAACAAGGTACATTTTGTGCATATCGTCAACTTCAAAATATCCGAGGCTAAAAAGCAGGAGTGTTTCTTTGATCAGGTATCTATTTCAAAGGTCCATGATTTCCTTTATTAATATGTAACACATCTTTACCCATAAATTCATTTAAACCCTTCTGATGATATTTTAAATCATGCACTACTTTTTATGTAATGAGTTTTATAAATCCATTACCTCTAATTTTACCTAACCTGCTTTTTCCACATTTTCAAGAGTTTCCCGGTTGGAGCTGATAGACCATTAAGTGTGGCTGTATGCACTTTGTCTAACTGAGGTCTCTGTATTGAGTTGATTAAATGTCTAAAGCCCACCAAACAGGTGGTCATACATTGTCCATCTGCAAATCCTAGTACTTTCTGCCAGCTTTTTATTATTACTCCAGGGTCAATAAGTTCTGTCTTACACTCCACTTAAGTATTTCCATTAGTTAGTTCTTAGTGTTTGGGCTGTCATAACAAAATACCACAGGTTGGGTGGCTGAAGACAGACACTTATTTCTCACAGTTCTGGACCCTGGGAAGACCCAGATCAAGGTACCAGCCTATTCAGTTCCTAGTGAAGGCCCTCTTCCTGGTTTGCAAACGTCTGTCTTCTCATGTGTCCCCACGTGGCAGAGAGAGGGAGAGAGAGGAAGGGAGAGAGCGAGAGGGAAGGAGGGCGTGAGAAAGCATATGAGCCCACAGTCTGGTCTTTCTTCTTCTTCCTATAAGGGTACTAGTCTCATTGCGGGGACCCCATTCTCATAGCTTCATCTAAACCTAATTACCTCTCAAAGGCCCCATCTCCAAATACCATCTCACATTAGAGGTTAGAGCTTCAACATATGAATTTGGGGGAGACATAAACATTCAGTCCTTAACAGTTAGCCAATTTCCTTCTTTTTACCAGAAAGAACTGATCAGGATGCTTCTCACAAATAAATAAAAAAGCATTGTTTCTCAGGGCTTAACAACAGAAGCTTGACTGCCAAGGACACAGGGTGTGCAGCCGACATGGGTCCGTGAGCAGCTGGGCTGTGGAGATGTATTTTTAATTGACAACAAAGAAATTAGCAATTCAGAAACCCATTGAAAAGGCAAGAATAAGGAAAAAAATTGTATTATTTATCTACAACAATAAAATAACTTTGGTAGGAGATCTGTATAGCATGTCCCCCAGAAACAAAAACCCAATGAAACAAAATGACATTTTATCAGCTTGAAAGGAAGTGTCTGCTGTAAAAAGGAAGAGAAGAGGCATCCTTGTCTCAGATTGGAGAAGGTCCACATGAGAATCTCTCAGTCCCTGCTAAACTGCCTTGTATCTTGTCCCATTGCTACAATAATTTTTGTTTGGTAGAGAAGAGAACGGCTTGATCTTAGAGCTGGAAGGGACATGAGAGATTTTTTTTTCTTGTTTTATAGATAAATAAACTGGATCCCAGAGAGTTTAAATGGCTTTCTTGAAGCCACACAGCTGATTTTTGGTGAAAATAGGGCTTAGATGTCAGTATGTCTGCCAGTAGGCAGGAGTAGAGAACAAGGCTGCCCCTGCTCTGTGGTGTGGATGGGACCTCTTAAGGTCACTACCAGGATAATGTCTTCTTTTCAATAAAACTTTCCTTTCTTTTAAACTCACACATCATATGCACTTATTTAGTGAGTCATTAAAAAGAAAAAGCAAAACAAATACACCCAAATCCTACCTTGATTTCTCAATTGACTGAGTAATCCAATAAATTATTTACTTTGGGATTACTTGGGTTAAACAGCATTCCCCGCATACTGTATGAGGTGTCTTTGATTTTGAGCTTGTTTTAAATAAATAGTTCTATCAAAATAGAATGGCCTTAACTTTCAGCCCTGGGAATAAACAAATAGTTTCAATCAATGATGCTGAGACAACCGTTTAATATTTTTCAAGAGGGTAAGAAAAGAAATATTTTCATGCCTACAACATTAAGTCAGAAATAGCCTTTGGCACATATTTAGCTTGGTCTTTTCAAAGGTTGTGGGAAAATATGGGGAAAAAAATGTAAGCAAAATCAGCAAGGCTACCATGACAACAGCAAGTACTTAGAGGCAGAGCTAAAACTCTGGAAATCTCAGAGTGAAGGAAAAGAGGGTCCTTAGGATAGTTGATCGGGAAAGAAGCATCAAGCATAAAAAGAACTACTGCTAAATGGGCAGATACTAGAACAGATATTTATCGTAATGGATTTCCTATGGTGTCAAATTTTATCAAAAGGGCACTGTTATTGGGGAGAGACTATTTGTCTAAAATTATAAATGTCTTCTACTGTATTGAACTCAATGTAGAGATATATGTCCTACATTTTTACTGCTGTGGGCTGTCATTTGTTTTTGTTTAATGGACACTAGAAGCTGCATGTTTGAGAGTAAGGAAAAAACATGGGGAGAAGTTTTGTTTTTTTTTTTTCTTGAGACAATGTCTCACTCTGTTGCCCGGGCTAGAGTGAGTGCCGTGGCGTCAGCCTAGCTCACAGCAACCTCAAACTCCTGGGCTCAAGTGATCCTTCTGCCTCAGCCTCCCGAGTAGCTGGGACTACAGGCATGCGCCACCCTGCCCGGCTAATTTTTTT
>CAUYRT010058417.1:0-17108 GCA_963574885.1 Lepilemur ruficaudatus | reverse complement strand
AAAGCAAGTTTTTTTAACCAAATGGTCAAAGTTAATATCACTAGTAACAGAACTGACATCACATGCCTTCTGATATGAAGGACTTAATAAAAACACATTACCCATGCTATTTTTTTTTTTTTTTTTTTTGAGACAGAGTCTAACTCTGTTGCCCAGGCTAAAGTGCTGTGGCTTCAACCTAGCTCACAGCAACCTCAAACTCCTGGGCTCAAGCGATCCTCTTGCCTCGGCCTCCCAAGTAGCTGGGACTACAGGCACGTGCCACCATGCCCGGCGAATTTTTTCTATTTTTAGTTGTCTGGCTAATTTCTTTCTATTTTTAGTAGAGATGGGGTCTTGCTCTTGCTCAGACTGGTCTTGAACTCCTGAGCTGAAGCAATCCTCCCACCTCAGCCTCTCAGAGTGCTAGGATTACAGGCGTGAGCCACCGCGCCCGGCCACTATTTTTTTTTTTGCCAAAAATGTACAACTTGAATCTAATCTTGAGACAAATCCAGATAGAGGGCCATTGAACAAAATGAGCCTATATGCTTCAAAAACATCAATGTCAGATAGTTAAAGAAAAGCTGAAGAACTATTCTGGATTAGAGGAGACTATACAACAAATAAATGTAATAGGTGATCCTGCAGGAAAAAAGTTATATGTGCAAGTGTTTCCAGGTAAAGGGTCACAATGTCTGTAACTTACTCTCAGGTCCCTGGAGGCAGAGGAGAAAGTTCAACCTGCTGGCATAGTTCCCAAAACCTGATTCACAGGTTCAAAGGGACCTGCTTGTGGGTATGCAGCCCACAGTGGCAGAACTTGGAATCTCATATATGTTGGGCAGAGCCAGACTGCCATGAACAGGGTTCAGTATTGTATGACCCCCTGTCCCAAACACTGTGCTAGAGAAAGTGAGGGGCAGGGGGGAAAGAGCCCTCGATGCAATCTCTGGGTCTGCCACCTGGTGGCATGTTTCTGCAGCGTATCTTCAAAGGGCTTCTTGGCACCAGGTGCAGGATAGTGGGGCACTGCTCTCCCTCAGGCTATGATAGGAAGGATGCCCTCCGTCGGAAGAGCCAGCCTCAGCCACTTGTGTAATTGGGGCTGGACAGACAGAGGCCAGCAGGCGGCAGTATCTCCATCTTCTGCTGTGGAGGTCCTCCAGGGGCTCCCGTGGGCTTCAGGAAGAAACCCAAACTCCTCAGTGAGCCTGAGCAGACCCAGGCTACCTCTCTGGCTTCATTGCCCTCACATGCACCCTCCACCCACCCATACCAAATGACTCACAGTTCCCTGAGTGTGCCTTGCCCTGCCCTTCTCTCCCTGGCTGGTTTCTCCTTCTCCCTCAGTCCTCACTGAAGTGTTACCAGCTGAAGCAAGTCTTCGCAGAAGGCCTCCTGCCAGAGCTGGCTGCTCCTCCTCCAACTCCTGGAGCATCTGAGCATACCTCTGTCCCCTCCCACTGTGCTGTACCCACTGGCTGTAAGGCTCCCCTGAGGGAGCCACCCCAATTCCTCTCTGCTTCCCTGCACCCTGACAAACTGCTGAAAGAGAAAACACAATGTGTGACTGTTAGGCAACTCTAAGGCACTAAAGCCCCTGCTGGGGCAGAAGACTGAGAACGCTGAATAAAGAGGCACAACATGTGGTTCACAGGCAAACTCTGCCCAAGTCCCTGGTCTAGAGGCCAGGGACTGGAGTGGGACACTGAAGAAAGTACAGATGCTCATGGCAGGAGGCAGGGTGCCACAGCTGTAGGTAACTGGGCTGCACGGTGTTGGGACAATTTGTCCAGGAAAAGTCCCATGTCAGAAATGCACGGGGCAGGACAGGGTCTAAGCTGGCTGGTCACCAGGGCCATGCTCAGACAGCGTTTGCTGCTGCAGAGCAACCCCCACAGAGGAATGAAAGCCATTCACAACACGCTTGCAGCCGGTGCAGAATCCCTCACCGATGAAGGGATGGACCAGGTCCTGATGTGGGAAAGCCCTTCTGAATCCAGCAAAAAGATCTGCTTTCCTGCAGCAAGCACGTGAGTGACAAGCCTGGCCTGCCCCTCATACCAGTAACAGGTCCTCTCGGCCACTCTGGGTGGTGTGAAGTTCCTCCTGCTGGTCAGAAAAATTCCTACCACTCTCGCTTCCCCAGAAAAGAGAACTTCTGGCCTAACTATGCATTTCGCTGACTACAACTGGGATGAAATGACGAAGTAAGCAATGTGAAATACGAATGCATGATCCAACTAAGAAAACCTGTTGGCCCGTGCTTTACAGACCACCCGTCCACCCTAGGTGGCTGCCAGGTCTCTCCTAGATTCTGTGTGCCTCTGGATGGTGAATTTCAGACTTAGAACCCACATGGGTGGCTCACACTCTCACATTAACTATCGTAATTAATTTTTACACATGGTTTTATAGTTTACAAAGCACTTGCAAATACAGTTGTCCCTTGTTATCCTCAGGATATAGGTTCCAGGAACCTCCGTGGATGACAAAATCCAAGGATGCTCAAGTTCCTGATATAAAATAGTGTAGTATTTGCATATAACCTATGCAATCCTCCCTTATACTTCGAATCATATCTAGTTATCTAGATTACTCATAATACCTAATACAATGTAAATGCCATGTAAATAGTTGCTGTACTTATTGTTTGTTTTTGTTTTTTTTTTTGAGACAGAGTCTCACTCTGTTGCCCGGGCTAGAGTGCCATGGCATCAGCTTAGCTCACAGCAACCTCAAACTCCTGGGTTCAGGCGATCCTCCTGCCTCAGCCTCCCGAGTGGCTGGGACTACAGGCATGCGCCACCACGCCAGCTAACCTTTTCTATATATATTTTAGTTGGCCAATTAATTTCTTTCCATTTTTACTAGAGATGGGGGTCTTGCTCGTGCTCAGGCTGGTTTCGAACTCCTGTCCTTGAGCGATCCTCCCACCTCGGCCTCCCAGAGTGCTAGGCTTACAGGTGTGAGCCACCACGCCCGGCCTGCTGTACTATATTGTTTAGTGAAGAATAACAAAAGAAAGTCTATACATATTCAGTCCAGACATAACCATCCACTTTCTATTCCTGAATATTTTCGATCTGCTGTTGGTTGAATCTGAGGTTGGTTGAATCCACGGAAGCGGAATCCACAGTTATCACAAATCATAATCGATCACCGCCCCCCCCACACAACACACATTTTCTTCTGCACTCCAACCTGGGTGACACAGCAAGACCCTGTCTCTAAAAAAACCACCGAAAAAAAAACATTTTCTAGAAAAAGAAATTGAGACTTAGAGATCTGAGACCTGCCTAAAGTCACCTGGCTAGCTGTTGAAAGAACTGGGACGTGAACTCAGCTTTTCCAACGCTGAATCCTATATTCCTTCTATTTGACCATGCTACTTCCTCCATTGTTCCTGCTCCACCCAATGTCTGCATGGTTCTAGGAATGCCAACCACAGAGAGGATAGTACCCTCTGAATTCCCTATAAACAATCATTCTCCTGGAACCAGGGTACCTTCAAGCCAGAAAATTCTAGGTGAGCAAGGAGAGAGAGAGGTCATGTCCCGCTTCTCCCCGAAGGAGGCATTTTTCAGGGCCCTCTGAGTGGGGCCTCTCTAGAGAAAGGGCTGAGTCCAAGGCTGGGTTACTGAGACATCCTCCCACCAGCCGACACGCAGCACCCCCACCCTTTCCTTACCCAAGCACTCTAGGAGCCACCCCCATTGCACCTAATACTCACGTGTAGGTGCTTCTACCAGGGCCACCAACTTCCTTACAGACCCGCTCTCCAACCACAAAGTCAGCCCAGGAAATCAAAAGGAATTCATCGCCATAGAACTGAGGGTTTCAAACTATGGACCAGTTACCCAAATGCCAGTTGGGGGACCAAGATGGATTTGGGGTTCACGTAGGCCTGGGCTCACATTTCAGCTTCTGGGGCTCACTTGTTTTGAGACCCTGAACTAGATACCTACCCTTCGTGGGCCTCAGTTTACCCATCTGTAAAACAGGGATGGTTATACTCCCTCCTTCACAGGACAGGGGAGGATCAGGCTGAAGGATGCTGTGTTTGTGGTGTGAAGAGGTCTTTGCTGGGCGCAGGGTGAGTGATCCCTGCTCTGTGCTGAGGCCACCTCTCTGTGGCAAGTCTCTCCAGGCACATCCCTTTTTAACCATCATTTAATGGTCACCCACTACTTGCCAGGAAGCATTCTTAGCATCTCCTAGAGTCTCTCTTTAATTCTCACAGCTTTCTAAAGTAAAGACTCCCCTGTTATTACTAAGAAACCAAAGTCTAGAGACCCTGGCCCATGTCACAGGGCCAGGTCTTGCCTACTTCTGCTGGCCTGGCCGGAGGGGGCTCTATTGAGGGCTTTTCCACTGTGTTTGAATGACAGCCATTCCTGAGGGCAGCATAAACCTTCTCCCTGGGAAGCTTGATGGCTACAAGCAATCTCCCGGGGAACCCACTAGAAGCCATTTGCTTTGTGCTCAGGATGGATGCTGGGGGGATGGGCAGGCGGATGGAGGGGAGGATTAGTAATCCCTCGATTTCAGCCAGGACTCCCTGATGACAAAGATTCATGCATGTGCTGTCATCTTCACTGTTCCAAAACAGACTGATGATTTTCTTCATCTTTAAAATGCAGGATATGTATAGCTCCAATTTGTCAAGAATATGTAACATCACATCATTCTCTGAATGCTGTGCTTTACTGCCTCAGGGGTTACAAATGAACTGGCTGCTCCTAACCAGAGCTCTCTTTGCACAGGGCGAACCTCACCCCCTGAAGCCTGCTCTGCCCCCAGCCTGTGGGAGAGTACCTGCTGGGGCCAGAGAGGAAGTGACTCAGCCCAGTGGGAAGTGGGAGGGGCGGTCAGAAAGAGGGCCCTGTGCCCAGCCTGCTGCCCCCAGTGCATCCTCTGACGCTGCCTTTCCTCAGCAGGACTCCAACATGCTGAGCACAGCAGGCCTGGGGGCCAGGAGGGGCCTGAAGGCCCAGTGTCCGCAGCCTGGGGACCCAGCTCTAGTCTCCTCCAGGAAGCAAGATTCACAGATTGGCCCCACAGAAGGAGACTGCAAAATCAGTGATGTCCCTCCTCCCGCCACTTCCCTGAGGAAGTCCCCACTGGGCTCATCTATGGCCTCCTTGAACGCTGCGAGGAGGGTCTGGAGGCTAAAGGCCTCTGGCCAGGAGGACATATCTCAGAGAGATTCAGAAGGAAAAGCCTAGGGGCTGTACACACAGAGGTGGAGAGAAGCTCTCTCTGCAGGTTCCTTTGGGGAAAAGACAAAGGGAGGAAGAAGCCAATCCCTGCACCCTGAACCAGGCTGGCTGCTCCTCAGGCAAAGGGCTTCACCAGCAGTCCCTCTGACAGCCACCACAGCAGAATCCAGGGCAGCGTCGTCAGCCCTGCCCCAGCTCTCCCCTCCCAAGCGCCTCCGGAAGCAGCTGATGTGACAACAAATAATCCGTCACCGTGTGTGGGTGTTGGAGGAGTAAGGGACAGACTCAGCTCTCTCAGGGCTATGCTGGCCTGGCATCCCCCATCCTGAGAAGTAGCCTGGGGAAGCAGCCAAGCACGCTGGCTTGGGAGACATTCGTGGTGGCCCCTCCTTGGCTCTGCAGGGGGTATTCTGCCATGTGCAGTGACAGCAGACTGAGTCACTGACAGGTCTCTCCCTCATACCAGCCTGCTCTGGCTCACTCAAAGTAGAAGAGCCGATTACAACAAGGGAGATCCTGGCATAGCACGTGACTAAGAGGCCCCTCAGCTCAAATAATCAGTTATTGCTTTGTGCAGTGAGTCAGCCTGTGAACAAGGCCTGCCACGGGCTCCTGTGTGGAGTTTAAATTCTTGCCATCACGATAGCTCAAATCAGGCAAGGAAAAAGCAGCAAGCAACCAAAAAATGACTGGCTGAGTGTGACAGCCACCGTTCTGACCACTGCATCACCTGGACATCTGCTTCTTTGCTCTGTAGTCCCCCACCTAGAGGAAAGGGACAGTGCTACCCCTGAAGAGGGTTCCCGGGGACAACCGGGAGCCAGTGTGTAGGAGACACTAGACAGAAATGTTACGTTTCCTTCCTTCTACTGCAGATTTCCAGAGTGACGGACGGGAAAGCCCAGGCCAGGCCCAGGTGTGATTCTGTCTCTTTATACTGTTTTCAACAGCAAAATTCACCACAGTCATCCTGTGAGAGAGGCAGTCTGGACGGGGGCCAGCAAACTGCCTCTCCATAACTGCCTCCATTTAAAAAATTCAGTTCTCACAACTCTGACAGGGAATAATACAGTTCGCTTTCTGACGTTTTACCAAATGCCACTGGCTATGGCTGCTCAGAGGGTCAAGAAGCTGCCTGGCGTGATGAGAGGCAGGCGGCAGACTGTGCTGTCAGAGTGCCCCTCAGCTGACCATTCAGACAGGTGGCCCACACGAGGGCCTCACCTGCTCGACCACTGAGAGCCAGACACCGCTGATCATGGGGGCCAGGAGCCACAGCCAACAGACACTGTCCATGCGCTGGAGAGAGCACGTTCACTACGTGTCTGCTCGGGTGTGTCTCGAGAGGGGTCTTGTCCACCTTTGGCCCCCCACACCCTGCACAGGCCCCGAATGTAT
Organism: Lepilemur ruficaudatus; assembly: GCA_963574885.1. Lineage (NCBI taxonomy): Eukaryota > Metazoa > Chordata > Mammalia > Primates > Lepilemuridae > Lepilemur > Lepilemur ruficaudatus. Next base: position 10,506 of record CAUYRT010058417.1, on the reverse strand, counting down.
GCAGAAGACAGGTGTGAAACCACAGACAACACAGAAAGACAAAATGCATGTGTCTCAGGCCCAGCAATTCCAGTTCTGGGGATTTACTCTACCAACACACTCACAGAAGTTCACAAAGATAAACATGCTCAACAATGGTCCCTGTAGAACCATGTGTAGCAGCAAAAAACAAAACCACAAAAATCAAAACACACACACCCCTGATAAGAAACAAATCTAAATGTCCTTCATGAGAAGACTGGTTAAGCAATTATGTTCCACCTAGACAATGGAATACTACACAGCCTTTAAGACTAGGTCCACAGCTGCTGATAAAGATGTCTATGATATGTTATCAAAAAAAGCAAACTGTAGTACTATATGTATAATATGATCCTATCTGAGTTAAAAAAAATTATACATACCCTTGAATATGTATAGGAAATTTCAAAGAGAAATTTAACAGTGGATACCTCCAGGTAACAGAACTAGGGACCCCAGGAGGGGAGGGAGAGTTTTATTTTATGTTCTTCTGTATCGCTTGACATTTTACTATAGGCTACTATACTAACACAAGTTTAAAAAATCTAAAGACCTCTGAACCCATTAGAATTGTCAGGAGCAGTGATGGGATCGGGAGGCTGGGCCTTGCGAAGGCAGACCGGAGAGCGTGTGGCACGGGGATGGGTGAACGCGCAACTGCCCGCAGCTGTGAGCCTGGGTGCCAATGCACGGGTGCACGAGGAGAGTGCGGGACGGAAGAGGCAAAGCCAACACTCCTGGTAAGCCTCAGCCCTCCCAGATAGCTTGCAAGCATGCCTATAAGGAACATCCTGCTTGCCACCTAGCACCTGTATGGGCTGGAAGCTGGCTCAGGACGCCTCTTCTGGGACACTCATAGACTACTAGCAAGAGCGCACCTGGGCCTCACCAGAGCTGGCCCCTAGGTGCTGACTGCATGTCAGGCACTAGGCTGAACATGCTACAGACAGTAATGCCTCACGTCTAAGCCTCATTACTACCTCAGGTGCAGGGACCATTCTGCCCATTTTACAGCAGAGGAAGCTGGGGTTGGAGACAGGAAGTGACTTGTTCAAGGTCACTCAGCTAGCAAGTGGCAGAGCTGGGCTCTGAAGGCAGGCCTGATCTGAGCCTGGGCCCTTAACTGCTGGGTGACATGGTTGAAAGTCTCCTCACCCACTACTCACAGCGCAGGAAGGGGAGGGACTTATCTCCACGCAGTGGCAGTTTTCATTCTTCAGCTTTGCGAAGGTTTCGTCCAGCCGTACTACTCTAAGTCCAAGATTCTATGTGAGCTGGGCTCCCTGGGGCCAGGATAGAGGAAGGGGATGACATGGGTTCTGGGGCTCTGTCCTTACCGGCTGTATAATGGTGGACAGGCTATTTAACCTCTCTGAGCCTGGGTGTTCTCTGTAAAACAGAGACAATCCCTACTTCCTTAGATTCAATAACATATTGCAAAGTACTCAGCAAAGGACCCGAAAGGTAGTGGGGATTCTTCTTTTTTTTGCTGGTTTCCTGTTTCTTCAGGAGGGACCACCTCAGAAGAGTCAGAAGAGAACACACACCATGAAACTCACCCCAAACTTGGTTATGCTGCGAGCTCCATACTTATCGCAAAAAGTAGCAGGACTCTTGCTCTCCAGAGTTGGCAAATGTTAGCAATGGGGTTTCAAAAGCCCCATGGAATGTTAGGCTACACCAGTCCCAAGGTCCCCAAGGGGCTGAAACAAGTCTCTCCCCCAGAAGCACTGCCGTCCCTTTAACATACCTCACATCAGCTCTGCCCCAAAACCAAAGACAAATGACAGCCACATCAGTCCTAGTCTTGCCAGCTGGTCTCCCACTGTGACGACCAGCCTACTCTCTCTTCCTTCTGGACCCTTGGATAGCAAACTTCCTAAACGCCAAAGATCCTCTATCTCTTTTGTCAAGTAGGCGGTAGTCTGTAAACACATTTAGAGGGGACAGCCTCATTTTGAATGACAAGACCCCATCTCAGTTTTGCTACCTCTGGTGCTTTCCAACAACTAGACTTTCTCTGAAATCATCAGCCCATAGGCTGCTATGCTCTGCGGAGCCTGAACTCACACCCAAGACAGATTGCCACAGCTGAGAGAATGAACACCATTGGGCTGTAGCCTCTTTGGGGAGAAGGGATTTCAGTGCCCCCTCAAGAAGTAGGACTACAACCCAAGAGAGTAGATTTGCTTGCTGGGGGAAAAATAAGGCTGCTCCAGTTTATTAAAAGGGGACCTAGAAATTCTTTTAAAAATAGTAATAATAAAAGGTATTCTTTAAGGCATCAACACCCTTTCTAGGAATTTATTCTGCAGGTGATACCTAAGGTGGACAAAATCATATGTATGAAGAAAGTCACTTAGCTTTGTTTAGAGAGCAAAAGACAGAAAATAGCCTAAGAGTTCATCTGCAGGGTATTTGTTGAATATTATACTCATGATGGCTCACAATGTAGCCAAAAATGACCCAGACATGCATGTGTCAAAATGGAACCATCTCTAAGATAGTAAGTAAATCAAAGCAAGCTATTCCATCCTTTTCCCCTCTTGGGTCTTGACGACAGAACCTGGGAGGGTATGCAGGGGCCACCTTCGAGGCCACTGCCTCGCCTGAGCAGGTGGAGAAGGAAGAAACGCTCATTTCAGGCCACTTTCTCCTCTACCTTCTTTATACAGCAAACTCAAGGACAAATCCTGTGAAAATTTCCCAAATCTCAAAGAGCCCATCTGAAGGCCCGCCCACCAGCACACCCCTCTCCAAAGCCTAATACAATGCAGGGACAGCTCCTGGCTCCTTCAGAACTCAGGGGGACAAGGGCACTGAGCAGCTCCCTCTCACTTGCCTGATGGCTCTGAGAGAGTCCTTGGTGGAGGGACTGGGACTGCTCACCCAGCGGCAGGGGGCAAATCCAATCTCAAGGTCTCTTTCTAGGTAAGATCTCCTAAAGGTGTGGAGAAAGCCATCTCTCCCCTGACTGTCCACTGTTGTTCAGGACCCCATCGGTCAGCTGTAGCTTGTTGAATCAGGGTGGATATTGCCAGAGGGAAGGCTTGTTCTTAGGGCCATTTGAAGGCTGAGGAAATTATCGGAGTTTTGCAGACTCAGCAAGTGGGGTTTCTGAAACCTGAAGACATATACCTCCCTGGTCAATTCTGGGCAGCAGCATGGGGCTGCCCCTTCCCCCTGCCCTGCCCCCACCCCATACTTCCCGTCCCTTCTTCCCACAAACACTGAACACTTAGAGCAAGGACATGTCTGGGGTTTATTGGTCAGTATTTCGACGCAAGGCATCATTTAATGTCCCATCTCCCTGCTGTGGGCCTGTGCCTTGGTAGAAGACCCCTCCCCCCATTTCCCTTCCCTCCCTGCAGCGCCCTGTTTGTCCCTTCTTCCCATAAACACTGAGAAAAAAAAAATGTGGGCACAGGAAAGGTGAAGGAAGGGAGGCTACTCTTCTCCCAGGTGATGACTCAGACAAAACCAGAGGGAAGCCTGGCTCAAAGATGGACAGGGTACCATGAGACTTTGCAACTGATCTTCTCCTGTGAGGGTGTACTCAGGGCTTGCTCAATGGAGCTGGCAGATTTCACTGGCCATTATCTCCTCCTTGAGCCATCTCTATCTCTACACTATTATTCACTCTGTCACCCAAACCAAAAACCTCAGGATTACCTGCCACCAGTCCTTCTCCCTCAGCCATCACTTCCAAACACTTCCAGAATCCAGTTGATTTCCCACCACACAGCTCTGCTGTTCTCATCCCCACTGCCTCTGCCCTGATCCAAGCCCCCCTCAGCCCTTGCTGTGATTCCTGCAACAGCCTGCTACGGGGCCTGCAGACTCTCTCCCCCTAATCCATACTCCAGAGCAGAAGCAAGATCTACTGGTATGTTTCCTCCACTTAACACATGGCATCCATCACCAACAGCATACAAAATCCAAGCATCTTAGCACTGGTGCCTGCCTACCTCTCAGGCATGTCCTGCAGCCAGTCCCTTTACACCCTGGGCTAGAAACCCCATGGTTCCTAAAGTGCCACACATGCCAGCATGCATCCATGCTTGTGCCATGCTGCTCCCCCTGCCTGTAGGGCTTCTTGAACCCCCAGAAAACTGTTCACTCTTCAAGATCCAGTTCAAGTTCTAAGGCTCTCTGAAGTTTTCCCCAGTCTCCTCCTCATTCCCAAGGTGAATCACTCCTTCCACTTGGTTCTGCCACATGCTGCACAGACTTTTTTGTGAGAGACTGGCCAAGCTCTGTGCAAGTGTTAATTGGTTAGGAGCCAGCCTCTGTCCCTGTTAGACCACAACCTCCTCCAGTGCAGGGCCTGCCTCTCCATCCTCCTCCTGCCCCAGTACCCAGCACAGCCCCAGCTACATGTGGGAGCTCATTTGTGGGGAATGGGGGGGGGGTTTGTATTTCGAGCCACCACACACATCAATGTGTGTGAGGCCTCCTGGTGCTGCTAATTCAGATAGCAGACTAGGGTTGCTAGTAGGGACATACATGGAAGAAACTCTAAATACATTTTCTCCCATGTATACTTTAAAATACTATTTTTTCCCAGCAGTCCCACTTCTATTTTTAAAAATGGTTCTTTTAAAGAGCTGAGCTGAATCATCTGCATGGCTCCCATACAGACTGGGTAAACTCCCCACAGATTTCCTTTTCAGAAAGAATACAATAAAATTCTGTGATCTTGTGATCCCTCAGGACATTTCTGACAGCTCAATGGGACATAGTTCTAGTTACCATGGATTGCTTCAACTAATTCTTGGAAGTTCTTTCCTGCAGCCTGTAATAAAAGCTAACATTTTCCAAGCATTTATTACCTGGTGTGTGCTAAGTATTCATCCTGCAACACCTTAATCCTCACAACTGCCCCACTAAGGAGGTAGTCTTATTGTCCCCATTTTACAGATGAGAAAGCTGAGCATGAAGAGAATAAGTAACCCCTAGTGACCAGCAGGCTGGGATTAGAACCCAGATCTGTCTGATGGCAGAGGCAAATAAGCTCTTAACTACTACAACCTTCTGCCTTCCCCAAAGGCCAAATTAAAAGCACAAATGAACAAATGCAGCAGCTCTTACAACTGGCCTTCTGAGAGGGCAGCCTTACCTTCCCAGCTGCTAAAGTGACCTGCAATCCCAGGAAGAGAGTGGTACATGTGCCAGGCACTTCTGTGCCAGGCAGAGAAGCCCAGGCCAATGCAAGGAGCTTGCCACCTGGCAATGGCCGCAGGCAGTGCTTTCTCAGCAGATATCCACCACCAACTCTCCTCTCTCAGAAGCCTGCAGTAGTCTTAAAAGAGGTCTCTAGCCCTTTAGTCTCTCCTCTCCTCTTCTTTCCCTCCTCTCCTGGGACGTCAGGGCAATCTTTTTAAAACACAGATCCAATCATGTCACTCCTCTGCTTAAAACCTTGTCACTGGCTCCCCACTACCTGGGCATAAAGTCCCAAATCATTAATGTGGCATTCCTCGTCAACCTATACTACTTCGCCTTGTACCATGTCAACTTCCGTACCACTACGTGGAACAATCTGAGGCTTCCGGAATAAACTATGAGTTTATTTGTCTCTCTCACTCTTTAAGTAGAACACTTTCCTCTTCATTCTCACCTGGTTAAGCCTCCCCTCCTCTCCTTCTAGACTAAGCTCCAGCATCACTTCTGCCAAGCCTTCCCAGGGCACTGCCCCATCTGCACCCCCTACCCCAGGCAGCTTCCTCTGCTAGTCTCCCACAGCACTCTGTTACTGCTACTAGTTTTTTTAGACCACATTTCAACTATGTGTTCACAGGTCAGTTTCCCTTAATTAGGCCAAGAGCTTCTTGAAATAAGAATAGCTAACATTTATTGAACTCTTACCATGTGGCAGTCACAGTTCTACGTGTTTTACATGTATTAACTTTTTAAATCTTCCTAATATCTCTATGTTATCACTCATGTTTTACAGATGAGGACACTGAGGCACAGAGAGATTAAGCAGTGTTCCCAAGGACACACAGCTGGAAATCTGCTGAGCTAGAATCTGAACTCAAGAAGTCTGGCTCCAAAGCCAACTCTTGACCACTGTACTGTCTAGCACTTGCCTTTTCAGGCAAGGACCCTGTTGTTGTCATGTGAGGAATGAATGAATGAATGAGGGCTACCTTCATTCAGACTCTCTAAATCCAACCCACCAACAACTGGCACAGCAAGGCCATTAAAGAGCACTCGAGTTCACAGGCATTGTTTACAAACAAGGATTCTTTTGGCTCTACAATTACATATTCTGCTCTTCCTTATTTCATGCAAAACTACTCAGTCAAGAGGGAAAGGCCTCAGCCCAACATGACCACCCTCTTCCCCACTGGTTCTCAAAACCAAGCAAAGTGAACCGATTTCCTTCAGTGACTTAAAACAGAGCAAAGTCTATCCTGCCACAGAAGGCAGCTGTTATCTCTTCCTTCCGCCAACAAAAAGGCATCAAACGTGGGGAGTTGGGGTGCGCAGAGAACTCGGCACCCAGAATCGGAATGCCCCTACCTACTGGCTGGAAGGTGGGGCCAAGTGGCGTGGGAATGGGCGGGCCTAACCGGCAAGCAGGTGAAACACTGACCACAGCAAGCTCTCTCCTTGGAAAACGCCAGCCAAACGTGGCCCTGGCAAGCAGACAGCTGACTCGCACCTGAACGCCGCCCGGGATGTGAAAATTCCCCAGCAGCGATGGTGCCCGTGCCAATGGGTGAGGGCTCCTGGAGGAAGCCCTGGCTGGCCCTCCCCGGGGACTCGTTCTAACTTTCAAGTCACTCTCGGAATCAGGAGGGAAGTATGGAGAAGCAGAGGGTGTTTCTTTGGAAAAACCTGGCTGGGTTCAAACGCCGGTTGCTTCACTTACTGTCTGAGTGACTCTGCGCAAGGCTGGCAGTGACCACTTCCCAGGGCTGCGGCGGAGACGAAACTCCCGCAGCCGCCCGGTACCTGGCGCTAGGCAGCCCCCGTCCCAGTCGCCGGGGAAGGGCAGACTCACAACAGAGGAGGGGGCATTCGCTGCTGCCATTTCTGTCACACCCAGATGGTCTCGGGCTGTCACTCCGGTCCCACCGCCACGGCCACTAAGGCCCGCCCTGCCAATCCGTAACCCCCGCCCGACTCCCCGCTTCGGGACCCCCACCTCACCTTCCCCGTGTGGTCAGCGCTGCTCGCCCATAGTCCGTAGCCCGTAGCCGGGACTGCTCGGCGCTCCGTCCCGGGGGGCCGGGGCCGGGGCCAGGGCCGGGCTGGGGGCGTGGGAGCCGCTTACCGCCGCCTCCCAGCGCAGCCGCCCGAGCCGCCGCCACCGCCGCCGCCTCCCTCCATGGCTGCGGCGCCGCCACCTGACAACGGAAGTGACGCGCTGCCCCCTCCTCCCGGCCCGAGCCGCGGCCCCGCCCCCTACCCCGCCCCGTCGCCTGTGTCTGCGGCCTTGGGATTGGGTCGCCATCTTGACGATGGGCGGAAGCCTTCAGGCAACAGGTCAGAATCAGATTGAGGATTGGTTCAGGGTGGGGCCTGGGCCGAAACCTGTTAAACGATTGGAGGCTGAGGCGTTAATAAGGCGGTACTTACCACTTATCTATGTCTGCGGTGAGGCTGGGACGGAGGCACCGCCCCCGCCCCGATTCCTCAGAACCTCGCGGGCCCTACACTCGCCCTGCCCCGGGTGAAGTCTCCAGCAGTTGAAAGGTTGGCCGGTTGCTGTGTATTTATCAGAAAAGTGTCTCTTCCTTGATTCCCACTTCCTGGCTTCTAGAACTCTGTGCGGAAAACGCTGCAGTTAGGCTCAATAAAAGACAGAAATTCCTGTCGCAGCTCTCACAATTCATTTCCCTCAAGGCCCCTCGCCTTTGTAGAAACCCCGAGGATGGCCAGCTTCAACCTGGAGATCCCTGGAGTTTTGACCAGGGAGGTTTACAGTGCAAGTTCCATCTAACCTCACTCCCTCCTGCTGCAGTTTCGGTCCCTTTCTCCTCCTCCTCCAGCAACCACGCCCTCCATGAATCAGCTTGTTGCACCAGCCGATGAGCCCTTTAAAGGGATTGCATCAGGCTGGTGACTCACAGGGGCCCTCTGAGAGCCTGGCTTTCCTCCCCTGGCATACAGAAGCAGCTAGAAGGGCTCAGTGGCAGCAGCACCAGCGGCCATAGCCCCACTCCTTTGTCTCAGAGGCGTGAGTCAGAGTGCTTGCTGCTTATGACTGTAACTCTTGGCTGCTTTTCCAGCTGTCCCCTGGGTCACTCTATCCGTGTGTGGGCACACGTGCCTAAGCCTGTGTGCACTGCTGGGTCTTCCTAAGGTGTGTGGCCAGGAACTTGTGTGTATGCATTTGTCATCTCCACGCAGGCAGTGCCAGGACATAAGAGTTGGTATGAGTGAGGTCTGGCTGTCTCTGCCTGTGTCCTTTTCTTTGTCTCTCTGTATGCCTGATGCCCAGGGAGCTGCTGTTAGGGCTGAATAACAACAGTAATCAGAGCAGCTCCCACTGTTGTGCCACACCCTTTGTTAAGCATTAGCATTAGGTGGCTGTTTAGAGATGTGGAAGCTAGCACTCAGAAGAGGAATCTGTCCAAAGACACACAGCTAATCATAGCAGGGCTGGGATTGGAACCAAGCCTGGTAGGTTCCAAAAACCTTGTCTTTGAATCCCTGGGACATCAACTTACAAACTGGGTGACTATGTGCAAATTCCCTAATATTCCCCTTTTGTTCAAATAGGGATAACACGTTGTGGGATCATTGTGAGAACTCAGTGAATTACGGAAACAGCTTCTCACAGGACCCGGTGAATGCCGGGTGTGTACTCATCTCAGTTGCAGAGCTTCAGTGAGGTGGACGACCAAAAGACAGGCATAAAGAAACCAGGCCCCAGCCCACCCAGCTCCTCTCTCTCACAAAAGGAAAAGCCCAGGGATTCCGGAAGCCCTGACTCTGACAAGAATGAGTTTTGGGTTTTCCAGAGCTCTAATTATCAGCTAGATGAATCACTCAGCGCTGACACCACCATCCCCACCCCCAGGAGACACTCAGGTGATTGAAAATGTAGGATTTTAACAAAGGAGAGGAGGAAGAAAAACAGGGGAGGAGAAGAGGTAATGAATAGAAACTAAAAGTGCCAGCCAGAGTAAATGCAAAACTGTCATCAGGACACCAACATGAGGAGACCGCTGGGTGACACACACACACACAGTGACATACTCTCCTGCTGGCTCTCCAACTCTGGGCTTACTGGCAGACGGCACTGCCATAACAAAGTGACGCCTGTCACAACAGCACAAGATGGTTGCTTGATGAGGTATTGCCTATCACAGAAGGAGGGAAGGAGACCTTCATCCCCCAGGGGCTTCCTCAGGCTTCTGAACCCCAGTCCTGCTTACTAGTTACCTCCAGTTTCTCTTTGTGGCCAAGCCCCAAAGCCTGGGTATGACAAGCTTTGAGTGTACGACCCACAGTCTGTGGCTGGGTACTACCACTGAGGTGAGCAGAGGCATCTTTTATCTTACTTTGACATTAATATGGTGTCAAGAGTGCTGGGAGGCCGGGTGTGGGTGGCTCATGCCTGTAATCCCAGCACTTTGGGAAGCTGAAGTAGGAGGATCCCTTGAGCTCAGGAGTTCGAGACCAGCTTGGGCAACATATCTAGACCGCATCTCCACAAAAATGTTTTTAAAAAATTAGCCAGGCATGGTGGTGTGCCTGTGATCCCAGCTACTTGGGAGGCTGAGGCAGGAGGATTACTTGAGCCCAGGAGTTTGAGGCTGCAGTGAGCTAGGATGGTGACACTGCACGCTAGCCCACGCAATAGAGCGAAACCCTGTGTCTAAAAGAAAAAAGGGGGCGGGCGCGGTGGCTCATACCTGTAATCCTAGCACTCTGGAGGCCAAGGCGGGTGGATTGTTTGAGCTCAAGAGTTCGAGACCAGCCTGAGGAAGAGCGAGACCCCGTCTCTACTAAAAATAGAAAGATATTATCTGGACAACTAAAAAAACATATATAGAAAAAATTAGCCGGGCAAGGTGGCACATGCCTGTAGACTGAGGCAGGAGGATCACCTGAGCCCAGGAGTGTGAGGTTGCTGTGAGCTAGGCTGACACCACGGCACTCTGGCCTAGGCAACAGAGTGAGACTCTGTCTCAAAAAAAAAAAAAAAAAAAAATAGCACCGCTTTTATTATCCTGGATTGAGCTCGAGTCCATTATTTGAAGTGAGGTGACACAAGACCGGAAGAATGGCTCCACATGAACTCGCCATCAAATTGGTACTGACTCATTAACACTACGGTGCTCAAATGGTGGTGGTGTCCACCAGGGATTTGGAGGTTGGGGGGGTAGACCCACAGTTGAGGGATGTGGAGAGCATTGTGATGGGGAGGGGCATGCTTGAAATGTAGTTGGGGATGGGAATTAGGGGACTTAATAGGGGGAAGGAAATCTTCTAAAACTGATTTATGTGAATAGCTGTACAACT
>CAUYRT010058414.1:0-32695 GCA_963574885.1 Lepilemur ruficaudatus | reverse complement strand
GGCTAGAGTGCCGTGGCGTCAGCCTAGCTCACAGCAACCTCAAACTCCTGGGCTCAAGCGATCCTTCTGCCTCAGCCTCCTGAGTAGCTGGGACTACAGGCATGCACCACCATGCCCGGCTAATTTTTTGTATATAGTTTTTAGTTGGCCAATTAATTTCTTTCTATTTTTAGTAGAGATGAGGTCTCGCTTTTGCTCAGGCTGGTTTCGAACTGCTGACCTTAAGCGATCCACCCGCCTCAGCCTCCCAGAGTGCTAGGATTACAGGCGTGAGCCACCGCGCCTGGCCCAGATGGATATACTCTTAATTTATTTTATTATTTTCCTGTTGGATACTTATTTCCAGTATTTGTGGTATTATTATAAAATTATACTCTTTAATCATCCTTGTACACAAATCTTTGTGTTTCTAATTATCATCTTAAAATAGATCAGATAACAAGTTTCTAGTATACAGATAATGGGTTATTAATTTAAAGCTTACCTTCTTGCTGCTTGACTTTTAGAAAGGTTGTGGCTGGTTACATTTGTCAGAATGAAATATTCTTAATTCTTACATCTTTACTAATTTGTAAGAGAATAGAATTATGTTTAAATTTATACATTTCTGTGCTTCTAACTGATAATTTTTAAAATATTAGCTATTTGTGAAAAGTATAAAGTGTAATGACTTTAATTTTCCCATTTATCTGGGATAGATTAACCATGAACAAAGAAAGGAAAGATTTTAAAAAATGAAGTTTGGAAACATATGTCCTTTTGACATTTTTTAGCTTGGACTTGTTTCAGGCTTTTATTCATGTTACTGTGGCACTGACTGCTGTGTTTCTCATATAAATTTATGTATAACTTTTTTTTTAAGTTAGATTTTTTTATGGTACTGCAAAAATTAATCTGATATTTTTAATTTTGCTGCAGGTACAAACACGTAGTGCTGATGAACCAATGACAACATTTGTTGTCTGTAATGAATGTGGAAATCGATGGAAGGTATGGCACTCTCTGGATTCATACAGTACTCATGTATAGTAGAATGATTTCTTCTGGTCTTTTCATAAGTCTATCTAGATATCTAAATATATACAAATAAATGCTTGCACTAGCCAGTACTCCTGTAGTCTCTGACTACTTGTAATGGAATATACTGTCTTATATTCTACTAGAAATAAAGAGTGATAACTTGATATTACCACCCTTATATTGTTTTGGTGCAAGAACAGGGGAAGTGAATCTTAAATGTTCAATTATTGTATCCCAGTCCTGTATATCTATATTCATTAAATTATTTCAACTCTTGTACTTCCAGAGAATCTGTGCATGTTCATTACTTGTCTTCACAGATTCTGATTTTGGAAAAATTTCTTCACCTTTTGAAATCAAATGCAGTGATTTTTAGTTTTTGTTCTAGGAATTACAGATGAGCACTGTCATGGTTTTGTAGGCTTTTCACTAAGCCTTCATGTTGCCTGTGTATTCTTGAATTAGCCCCACATGGGCGAGTTTGTTTTATTTAAATGATTCTTTTGTGAGAGATTTTTGTGAACCACAAAAATAAAATTTTAAATTGGGAGAAGAATTATATTTCAGCCCTAAAACACTTTTAGTATTAACATAGATGGGGATGCAAGGGGTCTGGGGTTGGGAGGCTCATATGGCAGGAATTTAGTTTTTGGAGTCTTGCAAACTGATTGTGAGCTCCCTTGTTACTTCCCATTACTGAACTGTATTTTTCTCATGTATTAAATGTAAATGATACCTGTGTTGCAGGTTGTGATGAGTAGAGATAATATATTTGCTATGTCTGGTAATTGTCAATGTTCCAAAAATACTAGTTATTGTGAAGTGTGTGGAAGATTCTCCCCTCACCCCCAGTTATACTTAAACAGACTTTTTGGTTTAATGCTTATTTTGAATTATTCACATAGCTTAAAGCATTTTCTGAAAATCAGAAGTGAGTTGGAAGCTAGATAGATTGCCTCCACAAATATTTGGGGCTTTGGTCCTAGACATTCTTTTAAAAGGTTTGGAACTGGAACCCATTTTATTATATACAAAAATTTAGTTCTGGTCTAGAAAGCTTACTGGTATTGAGAGTTTCTTCATGGTTTGAAATATTATCTCCTGTCATTCTGAGGTGGCAGAAGTTGTTTACATTGGTCTAAGAGGGAGATATTCATGTTTTTTTCAATCCTGTTTAGCAAATTTGGCTTTGCTCTCTTAGATTTGTTTTGCACAATGGATTTTTATTATTATGAAGCATATAGTGCAGTTTGTTTTGAATACATGCAGTTTGCAGCACAAGTTTTGACATAGTAATTATTGGATTTAACAAATTCAACGAGGCCGGGCGCGGTGGCTCACGCCTGTAATCCTAGCTCTCTGGGAGGCCGAGGCGGGCGGATCGCTCAAGGTCAGGAGTTCGAAACCTGAGCAAGAGCAAGACGCCGTCTCTACTAAAAACAGAAAGAAATGAATTGGCCAACTAAAAATATATAGAAAAAAATAGCCGAGTATGGTGGCACATGCCTGTAGCCCCAGCTACTTGGGAGGCTGAGGCAGAAGGGTTGCTTGAGCCCAGGAGTTTGAGGTTGCTGTGAGGTAGGCTGACGCCATGGCACTCACTCTAGCCCGGGCAACAAAGCGAGACTCTGTCTCAAAAACAAAACAAAACAAAACAAAGCAAAAAGAACAAATTCAATGTAGGGTAGAAAGCTGAGGCCTAGGGTGGCGTATTCTAGGAATTGTTAATATTCTTACCCTAAAAACATTAAGAAGAGAGGCACTTAAAAATGCTAAAAATGTTTATAATAGTTCTTTAGATACCTGTTCCTACTAATTCTAAGTTGGGAAAGTCAGATACTTATGTGATTATTATGTGTGAAAAATGTAGCATCTTTTCAAAAAATGCCTTTTTAAAAAAAATAATAAAAGATATATGTTGTATGCTGTATCAAATGGGGGCTATACTCCATTGTTTGTATTTAAAAATCTCACAAAATACTTTTTCTTTTTTGACAGTTCTGTTGAGTTGGAAGAATTGGCAAAATGTCTGGACCATTAAGAAAATGGATTTTGTAATTAGCTTTAAAACTAAGCCAAGCAACTAGTTTTCCTGCATATCAGATTTTTAAAACAACATACATCCCTTGGGATAGTCTTTGTTTTTGACGTAACATCCCTTCTTTAAATGCCTTCTATAGTTTCAGATCAGTAGGGAGACCATACAATAATTGTATGTTTCAAAACTATTTTTTTCATTTTTATAAGTTGATATTAAACTTTTACCAATTAAACTTCTGACAATTTTTATTTTTTTCTTCTTAAAGGAAAATGTACCTTTTTAAATAGTGTGAAACAAACACAGTAAAAATCTACTGTTATCCTGTTATTAATATATAAATGAAAATTACATTTTTTTTCCATATTGGCATGTATCTACAAATATTAAAGGAAGAGAAAAGGTAATATAATTTTAGGTTTACCAAATATGGTGTGTATCAAATAATACTTGACCAGCTTATCTAAATTGTACATAATATTTGAACTAGCATATGAATTTGATTTTAATTATTATGTTCACAAGCCTGGGATGTTAGATACCATTTTGCATCTGTAACTAACCTGATCATCATTTCTTGTAATTTCTTATACATGTATATTACTTGTTCTTAATAGATTTGACTTCTGGAAACATGACTTGACTTTGTTGAAATCAGTTTGGTTTTGTTGTTTATTTACCTGTTTGTAGAGTATTTTAGTTTTACATAAGAACACCATTGTAGTTTTTGTAGGCTTTTCGTAAATCTTCTCATAGGCAAAGAATGAAAGCTTCTGACTATTATTATTTTTTCCCTCATAGGAAGACATACTGAGAAGAATATCTTAGCATCTTAGTATCGTTAGTTATTGTAAACAGTTCAAGACTTGATTTTGGTTTGGAAATCTGTACTGACCAAGGATTAATCTTAAGGATTATATAAATCTTTAAAGCTGTGGTCTTTCCATATGGACATTGATAGAAAATATTTTTGTCCTGAGTCTTATTTGCTGACTTTTTCTGTTGCACAATGAATGAGGTTATTGTACAAACCGGATGTGTAGGCTGTAGCAAGTAGTTCTACAGTACAGATCTTACAATTAAGGTTTTCCTTTTGTTTAAGTGTGTACCATTTTTTTCTGTTTGGAATAAGATTAAAAAAATGGTTTTCATGTAGGTTCCTTAGAGTACGTTTTCTCTAACACATATTAAAGGCCACTGTTGCAAAGTCTGCATTCTATCAGATACCTATAGAAAGACCTCAGTACATGCTTTGCACTCTCCTTTGCTTCCTTTTTCCAATTTCTTATTGCAAATCATTTTGATGTAATACTGCAGAAAACAGCATTTAAATGGCCATGTTCAGAATTAGCCTGCTGGTACCAGCCCACCCCTACTTCATTAGTTCATAATTGAATCTTTGGTTTTACCAATTCAAAAAGTACATTTTTGAAAGAATGAGTTTAATAATAATATTACGATAGTCCCACTTTTAAATTAAGTGGTCCATTTTTAAATTTGTAATTCAATAAAGTGTTTTTTGTTGTTAAATGTGTATCACATTTTGTCATTTTTTTAGACATTGAAGCTTGTTTTACCTTCTGTTTAAAAAGTCTCCCCCTTACCTCTCAATTACTAAGGTATTTTTAAAGTGTAGTTTTAATTAGCGAAGCCAGGTCTTAAATTAAAACTAGTATTGAGTAGTACAGAGCACGTTGTCTGTCTTGTCTTTTTCGGACCTCTGTTGATTGGTGGATGTTTCTGATTAGATACGTGAGTGCATCCCATGTGTACAATTCATGTAATGGGAGAGACGAAAATTGTGAGTCTTACTATTGAAAAATACTAGACATTTATAAAGTAACAAAGTAGATATTATTAATATTTTATAATATTTACTTCCAGGGCAAAATAACTGTTAAATGAACATGCCAGGGAATTAAGTTAGACAAATAAAGTGGCAAGTAATGAAGAAACATTCTTGAAAAACAGAAAATAGCAACCCTGGTTTTCTTGCTCACCTGAGTGGTGATGAGCATTGGTTTATAAATTTTGTTAAGCAATTGCAAAAGTCCTGAAATATTTATATTCACCCAAACATCTGTATATATCTTCCAGATGGAAAATGTTTAAAGTATTAACAAGTCAGCAAAAGAAATAACAGGCTGTGCTTTTTTATGTATAACAACACAACGGTTGTCCTTAAAGGTCAAAGTGTAACTTGGGGATTGACATCTCAAAACAAAAACTACAGTTAAAGTTGTGACTTAAAGAGTTTTACTCAACACTTGTTCCCCACTCCTGCCCCTATTTATCTGTAGAAAATTAGCTATTCAAGAGGAATTAATATCCCCCTCGGAAATGTTGTGAGGATAATCACTGACAAGTGAAAGCCACATATCAAGAATTAAGGATACTACTTCACAGGAAGTAGAGCAGAGTTACCGACAAATTCCTAGGTAGTAATAGAAGAATTATGTTAAAGGTAATTCAAGTAAATTGAAGTCAGTCGAAAGCATGAAGTACAGGCAGTCCCTGGATTTTGGATGACCCGACTTAATGGCATTCTGTACTTACAGTGGGCTTCCAAGGCTCCCCACAAGGATAATTTATAATTAAATAATTAAATTAACAATTCTGGAGTCGTTTGTTCTGTTCATGTAAGCAAACCTGCGTGGCGTAAGTGCTTCATTGGTGCAGCATCTTTACGCTAGCGACTAGTCTCGTTATTTGGGTCACTTTCTCCCAGCGTCACTTTCATCTAAACTTTATTTGATTTTGTGAGTCTGTGTTTACCCTTATGACCATGCCTCCAAAATGAAAGTCCACTGGAAGTCCAGGTGAACTTGCAACAAAGAGGTGATTACAGTGGAAATGAAACTAAAAATGATTGAGCGCTTAGAGAAAAGCCAGATGCCATCGTTCATTTTTTCCCCTTAATGGGAACAACTTTAGTTGCTTGACTATCGGAACAATTATAAAGGATAAAGTAAGAATAATAGAACATGTGCAAGGCAGTGCTCCAATGAAAGTATCAATTACTACTAAGCAGAGTAGCAGATTAATTATTGGAATGGAAAGGTTATTACTGATTTGGTCAGAAGGTCAAAGTAAGTGTAACATTCCCATTAGCCTAGGAATTGAAAGAGCACAATAATTTCTGTAACTTACTATTACAGTACTGGGGTATTATTATTATATTATTACACTTCATTATTATTACCATATATGCGCCACTATAGTATGATATTGTCACTATATATGCACTGTTCATCAGGGATCCTAATTACATACAAATCTGACCTAAAGATGTTCTCATGATCGTATAATATCTCGCCTGTAACCCAGGGACCACCTGTATAGTGGAAAAAAATCTCATGATCATGGCTTTGTTAGATAACCAATAGCTATAACTTAATAAAGATGGAGTTGGTAAGTTTTTGTGGGAAATTTGTTCACTGCCTTGTCTTTAGTACCTAGAAGAATGTCTGTCACATAGGTGTTTATGACTTTTCTTGGTTATATTTGTGTCAGTGTGTTACATCTTTTTCTTTGCTGTTCAGGAGTTAAGATGTAAAGAATGTTCCATGAGTTGAGGACCTGCAGAGGCAGGGTGCATAACTATTGGTTGGTAATGTTTTAGACTCTAAAGGAAGAAAAATAATGAGGGAGAGTTTCAGGAGATCCCATTTAGTGCTTTAATTCTGCAGAGTGATGCAATGGTTTTATTCTTAATTGAAAAAAATTTTTTTAATCAACCTATGTACTTGTTTGTCTAACTGGAGATGGAAAATGAAAGCACAGGTAACTACCTCAAATGATTTACCTTGTTCTCGTTCCTCTTGGATGCTATATAAAGACAGCTAATTATTATTTTTTTCCCTTAATGGACACAAGTGCAAAGATAGAAACACATTTCATATGTGATATCCCATACAGTCTGGTTAAATTGGTCTAAGTGTTTTCATAATTGGATGACTGAACTGCTTTGAAATAAAAGTTATTTGTGTAATAATGGCAGTGTGAAATTATAGCTGATATTTTAAAAAGCAAAAACCGTGAGAGCACTGGAGTTTGGAATGGTGTAGCTATAGTTTTGGTCTATTTGGCACTAGTTCCCAAACATTTGTATGATTCATTTAGGGAACAACTTCCCCCCTCCAAGTGACCCTGGGGTGCCTCATTCACAGTGTCCCAATCTACCCTGTGCTCTTCCTTAATGACAGCTAAGCCGGCATGAGCTGCATCTGGGGCTCCCTGCCCCATTTTGCCTGTTATATGCAGAGACCTCTTATGTGTGATGGAGCTGAGGGGACTTGAGATGGAATCAGAGAGAGCCCTGATGATACTGGATGTCGGTTCAGCCATATGGAAGCAAGAACTACTGTAGACCAAAACATTTTCCTTTGTGCTTAAGCCAGTTTGAAATAAATTTCTGTCACGAGCATGTGGAGAAAAAAAATCTTAAATTATTTTGGGTGAATATTTGACTTAGGTTAAAGAACTCATACCAGAACACTGAAAGCCATGAGAACACTGCTGAGTTTCCAGTCCGTATGTAGAAGAAAAAGAGATGTGGAGGAGCATTAGGGTTTTGGTGAAGGTTGTGGGTCATAGCAGACTGGTTTATGTCAGTATTGTTTTACTGATGTGTCTGTCTTTTTAACATTTTTAATTTTTTGTGGTAAGAACAGATAACATGATACCTACCCACTTAAGTTTTTAAGCGTACGGTATTTTTTTTTCCCTGAGACGGAGTCTTACTCTGTTGGTTGGGCTAGAGTGCCATGGCGTCAGCCTAGCTCACAGCAACCTCAAACTCCTGGGCTCAGGCGATCCTCCTGCCTCAGCCTCCTGAGTAGCTGGGACTACAGGCATGCGCCACCATGCCCAGCTAATTTGTTATATATATATTTTTTAGTTGTCCAGCTAATTTCTTTCTATTTTTAGTAGAGACGGGGTCTCGCTCTTGCTCAGGCTGGTTTTGAACTCCTGACCTTGAGCGATCCTCCCATTTCAGCCTCCCAGAGTGTTAGGATTACAGACGTGAGCCACCGCACCCGGCCTGAGCGTACAGTGTTACTAACTATATAGGCACAGTGTTGTTCAGCAGATCTCTAGGGTTTATCTTGTATAACTGAAACTTTATACTCACTGAGCAGCAGCTCTTCTCCTCTGCCCAGGCTCTGGCAGCCACCATTCTGCTCTCTGTTTCTGCGAGTTTTGACTATTTTAAATACCTCCTACAAGTAGACTCATGCAGTGTTTGTCCTCGTGTGACCCACTTCTTTCTCTTAACATGATGTCCTCAAGATTCATCCATTATTATGATCCATCAATCTTGTCAGATATGGCAGGATTTCCTTTATTTTTTAGAGCTGAATAATATTCCATTATATATATATACAAAATCGTATTTTCATTATCCATTTATCCATCAATGGACATTTAGGTTGGTTCCACATGTTGGCTGTTGTCATAACGCTGCAATAAAGGGGAATATTTCTTTTTGAGATTCTGATTCCAGTTCTTTTGCATAAATACCCAGAAGTGGGATTGCTGCATGATAGGTAATTCTATTTTTAATTTTTTGAGGACCCTCCATACTATTTTGCAGAGCAGCTGCACTGCACCATTTACATCCCTACCAACAGCGTGCAAGGATTCCAGCTTCTCCACATCCTCGCCAATACTTACATTTTGCTTTTTTCAGGGTCATCCTAACAGCTGTGAGATGATGTCTCATGGTTTTGATTTGCATTTCCCTTATGATTAGTGATGTTGAGCATCTTTTCATATACCTGTCGGTTATTTGTATATCTTCTTTGGAGAGATGTCTATTAAAATCATTGGCCCATTTTTAAGTTGGGTTTTTTGTTTTCTTACTATTGAGTTTTCGTGGTTCCTTATACATTTTGGATATTATCCCCTTATCAGATCCATGATTTGCAAATATTTTCTCCCATTCATAGGTTGCCTTTCCACTCTGTTTATTGTTTCCTTTGTAGAGCAGAAGCTTTTTACTCTGACGTCCCCCTTGTCTGTTTTACTTCTGTTCCTTGTGCTTTAGGTGTCAAATTCAAGAAACCATTGCCAAGACCAATGTTATAGAGCATTTCCCTTGTTTTTTTTCCTAAGAGTTTTATAGTTTTAGGACTTAACGTTTACATCTTTAATTCATTTTGAGTTGATTTTTGTGTCTGGTGTAAAGGTAAGTGTCCATTTTCATTCTTTTGTATATGGATATCCAGTTTTCCCAGCACCATTTGTTAAAGAGACTATCCTTTCCCCATTGTATGTTCTTAGCATCTTTATTGAAGATCCATTGACTTACATGTGTGGATTTATTTTTGGCTATCTATTTTATTCTATTGGTTGATATATCTGTATTTATGTCCAGATTACTGTGACTTTGTAACATGTTTGGAAATCAGGAGGTGTGATGCCTCCAGCTTCTTCTTTCTCAAGATTGTTTTGGCTATTCAGGGTCCTTTGCAGTTCCATATGAATTTTAGGATTGTTATTTCTCTGTCTCTGAAGAACATCATTGGAATTTTTATAGGGATTGTGTTGAATCTCCAGATTATTTTGGATAGTATGGACATCTTAACAATGTGAAGTCTTCTAATCCATGCACGTGGGATGTCTTTTCCATTTATCTGTGGATTCCTTCATTTCTTTCATCAACATTTTATAGTTTTTAGTATGTAAGTCTTTCACTTCCTTGATTATTTATTCCAAAGTATTTTACTCTTTTTGGGTTTTTTTTTTTTTTTTTTTGAGACAGAGTCTCACTCTCTTGCCCGTGCTAGAGTGCCGTGGCGTCAGCCTAGCTCACAGCAACCTCAAACTCCTGGGCTCAAGTGATCCTTCTGCCTCAGCCTCCTGAGTCGCTGGGACTACAGGCATGCGCCACCGTGCTCAGCTAATTTTTTCTATATATTTTAGTTGGCCAATTAATTTCTTTCTATTTTTTAGTAGAGATGGGGTCTCACTCTTGCTCAGGCTGGTTTCGAACTCCTGACCTTGAGTGATCCACCAGCCTCGGCCTCCTAGAGTGCTAGGATTACTTTTTGGTTTTTTAAGAGAAGGGGTCTTGCTGTGTTGTCTAGGCTGGCCTCAGACTCCTAGGCTTCAGCAATCCTCTCGTCTCAGCCTCCCAAGTAGCTGGGACTGCTGGCGATATTTTATTCTTTTTGATTCTATTGTAAATGGGATTTTTTAAAATTTCTTTTTCAAATAGTTCCTAGTTGGGGTATAGCAACTGATATTTCTAAGTTAATTTTTTATCCTGTAACTTGAATGAATTTCTTTATTAGTTCTAATGGTTTTCTTTTTTCCTTTTTGGAGATGTTAGGGTTTTTTACATGTAAGATCATGTCATCTGCAGAGATAATTTTTTTTTGTACAGTTTCTTTTAAATGCATTTCATTATTTATTTAGGTGTTTAAGCTCTCACAGTAAGTTTTACAGGCTGGGGTGAACAGTGACAAATTATTTCTCCTGCAGAGCTATAACCACACATTCCCAGACAGTATAAATACATGGTTGAACTAACATTAATACACACCACCATTTTATCATAACGTAACAAATTTTAAAGTATCCAAATATTAAGTTACACAGCTTAAAAGGCATATAAAATACTAGGTGTCTGCTCAGTTAATTAGCAGAAACCCACTTCTTTTTTTGCAAGAGAGGAAAAAGAAGTAAAAAAATCCACACTTCAAACAAAAATGAGTTGGTAAACAACCTCTGGTAAGTATGGGGGAAAATCACAAGAATTTCAGAAATTTTATGATGAAGAATTATTTTAGCTACAATAACAAAGCATCTCTATCTTTAAAAAATATTTACTAATTTAAAGAGCATATTTTTACATGTTCTGTGCAAGACAAAAGCAGCCTTCTGCTAAAAATACTTAATAGCCACCTCCCATTTTTTTCAGGCCCTCCCTGTTAGGTTGTACCTCATAGTGCAAACATTAAATTAATTGCAGGGCTTTTTTATCTGAAGACCTTAAAGACATGCTTCTGTACAATGGAGGTTTTTCGTAACAGCACAAAATGAGATTTATAGAAAGACATTAAATAATCCCCATAAGACTTAGTTACAGCTCCCCCCACACACAGATTAGTGGTTAAGCAAGCCTGGCAGTGTACTGGTGTAAACTGGGAGAGATAAACATAAAGTAACCATGTAGAATCTACTTTTAATGTCTGAAATGACTGAAGGGAGAAACCACTTAAGGTCCAGAGTTCATAGTTCCTGGGACTTTAGTTCTGTATGATACTAAAAATATACAAGTATAGTGCTGGGTATTTTGGCACCTAATCTTTCTAAATTTCTTATATATTGATAAGATTCTGGCATGGGAATAGATTTAAACAAGACATCACTCAATACCACATGATTTCAGGAAAAGTCAAGTGGTACAAATGATAAGCACATTTTAAATGCTGAACAGCAAAAATCTTTTGCTAAGTGTCCGAAAAGGTTGATCCATGACACAGACATAGAGGGTGCAATTTTGTCAAGCTTGTGGCCAGGTAAAACTGCTTTTCAGTACTCTTCTGGAAGCTGCACTAGACTTATTCACAAAACCAACCTGTTGGCTAATATGTTCCACAAGTTGGGTCCTGTCTCAAGTTTTACTTCCAAGACGGTAGCATTAGGCACCTTGGTTTTATTGAATGCTACAGTTCTATTGGAGTCTTTGAAGCGCAACCACATCTTAAGAGGCTACTACTTCTCCAAACACTAAAGTTGCTGTTAAAAGCTCCGTGCCTCTTTTGTCTTATGAATTGTGCTGCCTCTTCATATCTCATTCCACTTGCAATTCGTACAAGAGCAGCAAGCACTAAGACTCCCAAGGCCTGCAACACAATGAACGGCAATACAACAATCAGGTTCTTCATGAAACTTGATTTTTACAAAACTTAACCAGTCATCAACTGTCTGGTTGGATGGAGGTGCACCGTCATCAAAAGGCCAGTTGGGAACATGGAGCCTTCTTTCTCCACAAGAGTGGTGTCATAAGTTGCTTCATACACTCTTACTATTGTAGAGTCCTGCTCTATTGCCTGGACTCCAGTAACCCATATCTCTTAAGTTCCTCTATAAATTTGTTTAAGATTGCATTGGTTGGATTGTATGAAATAAGAATCTCATGTTCTTGTATGTGACTTCTACAGGAACTGGGTGGTTCATTTGAGCCATATTA
Organism: Lepilemur ruficaudatus; assembly: GCA_963574885.1. Lineage (NCBI taxonomy): Eukaryota > Metazoa > Chordata > Mammalia > Primates > Lepilemuridae > Lepilemur > Lepilemur ruficaudatus. The sequence continues at coordinate 20,435 of CAUYRT010058414.1, read as the reverse complement.
ATTTAGTTAGAAAACAATGGGGCCTGCCACAGTGGCTGACATCTGTAATCCTAGCACTCTGGGAAGCTGAGGTGTGAGGATCACTTGAGGTCAGGAGTTCGAGACCGGCCTGAACAAGAGCGGGACCTCGTCTCTACTAAAAATAGAAAAAGCCCGGCGCGGTGGCTCACGCCTGTAAACCTAGCACTCTGGGAGGCCGAGGCGGGAGGACTGCTTGAGCCTAGGAGTTTGAGGTTGCAGTGGGCTGTGATCACACCACTGTAATCTAGCCAGGGCGACACAGCGAGACTATCTCTCAAAAAGAAATAGGGTTTTAGAGAATTTTTAAAAATTGAATACAGAAATGATGCGAAGAAACAAATCTATTTCAGTATACTCCACTTGAAATTCTCCATGCTTTGAGTATGAAGTTGGAAGTAATTGTAAAAAACGAACCTCCTACCAAGAAGCAGCAATTCTTAACAATCCAGTAATACTGAGGCAAAAGAAAGAGAGTGCACTGAGGTTCACCCATCCAGATCAGAACTCTTGTATAATGGTCTGCGGATTTCAATTCAACACTCCTGTGTCCAGGCTAATCACTCTGACGGGGGCTTCTTGGTGGAGTAGTGATGAATTTCTGCAGTTTACTCGTCAGCGTAGAGGTCACGCTGTGCCTGGCAGTAAAGGAACTCCATAAATGTGTGACCAAGAACACCACAGAAAGGAGTATGTTCCCTAACTGAAGATTGTTGCTTAATACAGCTGGCCCCAAGGCAGTGGCCACACAGGTGGCGGCAGTGGTGACGGCTGCAGGGCAGTGGGTGGTGGGGGTGGTGGTGGTCATCTCGGCTGTGGAGATGCAGGCTACTTATTTTCTGATTTGGATGCCTTTTATTTCCTTTTCTTCCCTAACTGCTCTCGGGAGGACTTGCAGTACTGTGTAGAGTAGGTGAGAGTGGGCGTCCTTGCCTTTTCCTGATCTTAGCAGGAAAGCTTTCAGGTTTTCACTATGATGATGTCAGCTGTGCGCTTTTCATATATGGCCTTTATCATGTGAGGTAATTGCCTTCTATTTCTAGTTTGCTAAGATTTTTTTTTTGTCATGAAAGGATGTTGAACTTTGTCAAATGCTTTTTTTGAGATATGTGATTTTTATCCTTTATTCTGTTAATGTGGCTTATCATTGATTTTCTTATGTTGAACCAACCGCCTTTTCATTTTAGGATGAATCCCACTTAGTCGTGGTGTGTGGTCCTTTCTCTGTGCCGTGGACTTTGGCTTGCTGGTGTTGTGTTCAGGTTTTGTGCCTCTACATTCATCAGGGATATTGGTGTGTAGTTTTCTTTTCTTATAATGTCTTTTCTGGCTTTGGTATTGGGGTAGTTCTGGCCTCGTAAGTTTGGAAGTGCTCCTTCTGCTTCAGATTTTTGGAATGGTTTGAAAAGGATCAGCATTACTTCTTTAAGTGTTTGGCAGAATTCCCCAGTGCCGCCATCTGGACCTGGGCTTTCCTTTGATGGAAGACTTTTTATTTCTGATTCAGTCTCCTTGCTATTGGTCTGTTCTGATTTTCTACTCGTGATTCAGTCTTGGTAGGTTGCGTGTTTCTAGGAATTTATCCCTTTCTTTCATGTTATACAATTTGTTGGTGTATAATTGTTCGTACTAATTTCTTATGGTCCTTTTTTATTTTGTGGTATCGGTGATAATGTCCCCTCTATCATTCTGATTACATTTATATCTTTTTTTCTTAGTCAGTCTAGCTAGAAGTTGTGAGTTTTGTTGATCTTTAAGAGAAAACCGTAACTCTTCATTTGATTTTTTTGTTTTCTATTTTATTTCTTCTGCTCCAATCTTTATTATTTCTTTCCTTCTGCTAAGTTTGAACTTACTTCTTTTTCTAGTTCCTTGAGCTGTAAAATCAAGTTGCTTATTTGAGATTTTTCTTCTTTTTTTAATGTGGCTGTTTAATCTCTATAAACTTTCCTCTTGGTGCTGCTTTTTCTACATTCCATAAGTTTTGGATGTTGTACTTTTGTTTGAAGACATTTTTTAATTTCCTTTTTGATTTCTTTGACCCATTGGTTATTCAGGAGTGTTAATTTCCACATATTTTTAAATTTTTCATTTTTTATTCTCTTACTGATACCTAGTTTCAGCCCTTAGTAGTTAGAAAAGACACTTGGTATGATTTCAGTGTTCTTAAATTTAAGACTTGTTTTGTTACCTCACGTGTGATCTGTTCTGGAGAGTGTTCTGTATGCGTGTGAGAAGAATATGGATTCTTGCTGCTGTTGGGTGGAACATTCTGCATATGTCTGTTACACCCATTTAGTCTATAGAGTTGTTCAAGTCCTCTGTTTCCTTACTGATTTTTTGTGTGGATGTTCCATGCATTATTGAAAGTATTAAAGTCTCCTGTTACTGGATTGCTTTCTATTTCTACCCCGAGTCTGTCAGTGTTAGTATATTTGGGTGCTCTGATGTTGTGTGTGTGTGTATGTGTAATGGTTACGTCTTCCTTGTGAATTGGCCCTTTTATCGTTACTGATGTTCTTCTTTGTCTCCTGTTACGTTTTTTTACTTAGAGTCTGATGTGCGTATAACCACTATTTGCACAGAATGTCTTTTTCCATCAGTTCATGTTCATCCCACGTGTGTCTTTAAATCTAAGATGAGTCTCTTATGGATGGCATATAGTTGGATTTTTTCTTTAGTCTATTCAGCCACTTTGTCTTTTGATTGGGGAGTTTAATCCATTTACATTTAAAGGAATTATTAATAAGGTAGAACTTCCTATTTTATTTTATTCATTGTTTTCTGTCTTGTAGCTCTTTTGTCTCTCTTGTTTTGCTGTCTTCCTTTTGTGTTTTATTGATTTTTTATAGTGACATGCTCTGATTCTTTCTTTTGTGTATCTTTTATAGATAATTTATTTGTAGTTACCATGGTGCTTACATAAATGTCCATCCTTTTTTTCCCCCTTTAAAATGGCAGTCCTGCTGTGTGTGTGTGTGAGAGAGAGAGAGAGAGAGACAGAGAGACAGAGAGAGAGAAAATGTCCATAAGACCAAATGCTGGTTAATCTTTTCTCATTAAAAACTTTTTATGTTTAAGTAGATAATTATTTTTAAATTCAGACCTCATTCTTAGGCTAATTAAGTTTGACTTAATTATAGGGAAGTATTTGGAATGGCTGTTATTAACATTATAAACAGGACACAGTATACATATCCTACAACTTGCTCTTCACATTTAACAGTTTATCTTAGAACTCTTGCCTGCAAGCTCATACAGATGTGTCATGTTCATTTTAACCGTAGAGTAATCCATGGGCTGATACCATTCCCCTTTAAACATTCTCCCATGGATAGTTTTTGCTACCATAACAATGTATCTGTTTACAACTGGTGTTTTGGTAGGATAATTCTTTCAAATGTACTGCTCAGCTAGTGGATAGGTACATTCGAAATGACAGATACTGCCAGATTACTTTTCAAAAAATCATACAGTTTACTTGTCTATCAACAGGTGTTAAGTGTCCATTTCCTGATACCTTTGCTAATACTGGATACTATCAATCCTTTTCATTTTTGCAAATCTAGGGGGAAATAGTTACCACTCTCATCTCATTGTTTTGTGTTCACTTGATTATCTTTTTGTATTTGTTCTGTTCATCTTTCTTCTTTGTTAGCCAGTTGATTTCGTCTGTTAATTGTCTTTTTATTATGCCTTTCCTTTTTTATATAGTCATTGCTCTTATTAATTTCTAGGCACTGCTAATATAGTCAGCATAGTAATATTTCATTTGTTTTATATCCTGAAGTTTATGTTTTAATTCTTTTCATGGTACAGAATTTTAAAAATTTTCTATAAAATTGAATTTTTAGTATTTTCTTTAATGATTTTTTAATTTTATGTTTTGCTTAGGAAAACCTTTTTATCTGAGGTTATAAAAATATTGCCTATCTTTTCTTCCAATATTATAAGTGTTCTTATTTTAAAAAACTTTTTAGATCTTTAAACCATTTGGAATCTGTGTTTGTATATACATGTTCCCAAATGGAGGGCCAACCATCTCAGCAAAATCAGCTTTTCAGATTTTACTTAAAATCCAAAACCTTGCAATTATGTTGAATTTATAGGCTACTTTGTGGTGGCTTCAGGATTCATTCATATACAAAGACAGCACCATGGACATACCCACTGAGTTGTTCCATAGTAGTTGTGAGTTCTTTAGTCACATGGGCAGTGATGGTATCTTTCTGCCTAGTGACACAGTGTGAAACAATATGGGAATGAAATTTTTATAGCTGTAGAAAATTCTATAGTTCTACAAACATTGCTCTAAGCTGGATATTATATATCAAATGATGGATAAAATGTACTTTAAATGCTCTTGGAGTTTACAGTCTAGTAGGAAGGACAGATATATAAACATAATTTGTAATAACTCAGATAATAAATATGGCTTCTAACACAGCATGTTGGATACGACTTAGGAGGTTAGATAGGCTTGGAGGACGTAATAGTGAGGTATTAAAGGAATGATAAGAGTTAACTGGGTGAAGTTTGGTATCTTAGAGAGGGGGGGAAGGGGCAGCAGAAACTAGCATTTCATGAGCAGTCATGAAAGTCTGTGTGGCATATGTGCCTTTTCTACAAATACTTGTTTTAGAGCAGGGGTAGGGAATTTTTTCATGTTGGAAGGCTGCATTAATTTAGCTGTAATCAAATAAGGCCACATTCCAGAAACTTCAATTAGATATACTTTAAAATATGCATTATTTTGTAAAAATCTATGTACATAATGATTTCAAAAAATGAAAACTAGGCTGAGCGTGGTGGCTCACACCTGTAATCCTAGCACTCTGGGAGGCCGAGGCGGGAAGATGGCTCAAGGTCAGGAGTTCAAAACCAGCCTGAGCAAGAGTGAGACCTCGTCTCTATAAATAGAAAGAAATTAATTGGCCAACTAAAAATATATAGAAAAAATTAGCCAGCATGGTGGCGCATGCCTATAGTCCCAGCTACTCGGGAGGCTGAGGCAGGAGGATCACTTGAGCCCAGGAGTGTGAGGGTGCTGTGAGCTAGGCAGACGCCACTGCACTCACTCTAGCCCGGGCAGCAGAGTGAGACTCGGTCTCAAAAAAAAAAAACAAAAAAAAAACTACTTGTTAATTTTAAAGTTAACCTTTTAATGACTTTGTCATATCTGCTTTTTGTTGGAAAGCATTTGAATGTTTCGTTGTAGCATGGAGGTCTGCAGTTTCAGTTGATCCTCTAGACAGGTATCAGTCATTTGTGACCTTCAGGGCATCTTGATTTGGGATAGGTAGGAGAATGTAGATCCGCAAAAATAAGTGGTTGAAAGAAACCATTTTGGGGACATGTTGCCGAAGGTGCAGGCATTCTGCATTTTTCCATATTTTAATTGGATCCTTCTTAACATCAATGACTTGAAAATGTCATCTACTGAGAGCTCAGTCATTTCCATCTGTAGTTCTTTAGGTGTCTTGGTGATATCAGCTAGGTGAGGTGAAATGCTCATTTGAGTGTAATGTGATTCTCAAAGTTAGTGAACCTTTCATTGTATTTTCCAGTTAATAGGTCTATGGCAGCTGTGTATTCTTCTAATGATTTGCATATATCATCCTGCTCATCAATGACTTTTGCCAACTGGGGAAAATGTTCGTCTGAAATTTCCTTTTGAAGAAGAGCTATCTTTAAAAAAAGATAGCTTTTTTTGAAATGCTTGGATTTTTTTGCCACGTATCATATATAGACTTAATTTTACTTTGCAAAGACATATTCATGTTGTTTTGATTTGACATGATTTATCACACACAGACATGTTATATTCCTATAGAAATCATACAGTAATTCACATTGCTGATTGTGTTCTTCGTAAAATTTCACTATCTGTTCTCACAGAGATAAAATTTTGGCTAACAGCTGTCCCTGCAATAGCCAATGCACTTTGGAATGATACAGTAAATACATACTGAATACCTCATGGTTCAACTTTAGCATGTTACAAAACTGATGATACCGTGTTGCATTTGCATGAATATAATTAACAATACTTATAACATGTTGCAAAGTATCATTTAAAATAGTAGCTTTAGCACAGAGATTTTGTTGATACAAGATACAATGAAATGAAAACATCTGTATCTGTTAATACTTTTTTTATCTATGTAATAAACCCTTCATGTTTTCCTGTCATGGAAGGTGCACCATCTGTACATATGCTCCGTAAATTTTCCAAATTCAATCTAACTTCATGACATTTGTCTTGAAAGTTGTTGAAGATACCTATTTCCTGTGTTCTGTTTGCAATAGTGCCCAAAGTGAGTAACTCTTGATAGCAAAGAAAATCTTCTGTTATGATCAGAATGAAGTATAAACCTGTGCCAAGTCAGTAGTATCAGTTGATTCCTCCAAAGTGATTGAATAATATATATTTTCCTTTTGAAGTGTTGCATGAAGTTCTGTTAAGTTGAAGGCTAATTCATGCTGCTGATCAGTTATGGTTCTCCTTGGAAGAGGCAGTTGCTTGTACTTTGAAACGTTATTAGGGTCTAAGCATCCTACAACTTCAACAATGCATTCTTTCACAATTTCCACATCACTGAATGGCTTCCCTTTTTTCCCAAGTATATATAAGCTACTTTACAAGTTGCTTCAGTGGCATTATTTCCAGGTCTTATTTCTGCTCAAAAGAATTGTCTTTACTTTTGCTTTTCAACTTTTAATTTTTGCAATACAACCTTTTGTGCCTCTCCAGTTTAAAATATTTGTGGTCCTTAGGAGTATTGAAATGCTGATGGACATTGAATTTCTTTAATGTTGATATTGCACATCACAGAGCAAGCAAATCATCTTATCTTTAGCAGAAACAAGATAATATTGCTATTGCCAACCTCATTAAAAAGTCTGCTTTCTTCCCTCAGCATTCTCTTGGTCTTTGACATAATGGGCTGTTAAACAGACAATTAAAAAGTACTGTCGCACTGTGGAACTATTTACAAATTCCACTTCAAACAGAAATACAGTGCACTGTTGTCAAGAGCTGGTAACAGACTGGTGTACTCGACCCCCATAAACTCTCGCCAACCAGCCTCATGTGGTAGGGGCACCAGTCAGGTGGGGGAAGTTGAAACTAAATCACGAGGGTAGCAGCCATCAGTTTAGCCCTTACGGCTTACTAATGTTCTAATTGTGCTGGTCAATCTGGGAGGATTATTTCATTGAAATTTATTTTATTCTTTGGTATTTTAAATATGTCCATTTTAAAAATAAAAATGTAAAAGATGAACAAAGAATGTATTAGAAAAGTAAAAGGATTTGTTCTGTAAAATTTGGATTTTGTGGCCTTAAGGCTGCAGGTTCCCCACCCCTGGAGAGTCTAAAACGTAGGCGGGCCTGCAGGCGGTGGCACACTGGAGCTGCCTGATGCTTCTGCCTGGTGGCGGCAGGCCAAGCGGGCCAGGCGGGCCAGCTGTAGGCTTGGTGCCCGTAGGAGTTGGAGCAGCCTCCAGCCCTCCCAGAGACCCAGCGGCTAGAGGACAAAGTGGGAGGACGGTGGGGCCGACCAGGTAGTGAGGCTCAACATGTAGGACACGCACTGCATGAACAACACACCTCGCCCAGTGGAACTGCAGTATATCGCAGAGAATCTGCTTATGGTGGCTGTCCTTACCCCTTTTCTGGAATATTTGAAATTTCCCCAGGAAATGCTTCTGAACTAGGAGAGAAATTTAAATTTAAAGAAGCTGTTGTTTTAGGGAGCGCTGACTTGCTAGAAGATGACGTAAGAAAAAAATGTAGGAGAACTGGAAGAAGAATACAAAGGCGATGCCTATCGTTTCATGCATCAAAACCGCAGTCACTTTCTTCAGCTTTCTCAGAGATTCTGTGTGGGACAGAGATTCCTCGCTGCATCAGCTGACTTGCCTACGTAGCTCTGTGTCCCGCTTTCTACAGTGTTGCCTCCCAAAGGAGGGGCTCACTCCTGCCAAAAGGTCACTGCAGCAGGCCCCACACCGGCACCACCCTGAACTATGATGTCTCCCGAATCGCACTGTCAGAGCTGTCTCTGGCAGTTGAATGTCACTGGAGAATAGTAAGCAGAGCAAGCGTCCTTTGGGTATTTTGTATGCAAAGACGGCTCTCTCTCAAATCCCAGTCTTTCAGCTCAGGATTATATTTGTCATTTAAAAAAATCACTTGGTGCAGGAGGGAGAACTTTGTGTGAAGCTGCCCTCTGTTTATTTTACCCACTGTAGATTGAGATTTACTTCTGCTTTATCCAAGCTCTGTTATGTTCCCGGTATTTTGTATTGCTCTTTGCCAATCTTGCGTGGACTTTTGCCACCGTGAAAGAAGAAATTCTTCATGTCTTCAAAAATTAGGTAATCTTTGTACGCGCCTGACAATTGCCAGAGCTGTGTCATAAATAATAGGCATCCCAAAAGGTATTTAGATAGTTAGCAGTCATCATCACTTGCTTAAGAATTGTCTTTCAGATCTGTGTTTGTTTGGTTAGTGTTCTTGGCACCAGGATGCAGAGAACCAGACTGGCCTGAGGGGAAGGAGCACACGCAGCCCGGGGGCTGGGGCTTGGGCTCTGCGCATGCTGCCTCCCACCCTGAGTAGCCCCTGGAACCATTAGTTTTACCCCAAATATCCATCCATGTAGGCAGGGTGGTATATCCGTATGTCTTTCTGGCTTCACTGCCTCTCATTCTATAATTAAGATGTTTTTGGTTAAAGCTATTCTTGTTAGTAAATGACAAATGTGTGTATGTTAGGGGGGCTTCATTTTTATTTCATACACATCGACTTCTCCCCACACGGGACTTTGTTGATGGTGTAACAATATCCTAAGTGGTAGCTTTTTGAGCAGCAGATGAGTTGACATTCAACTGCTTTTAACTATTCAGGCTGCTTTTTTATGCCAGACCTTGACAACCAGAGTCTAAAGTAACATACCCCCAAAACATAAACTTTTGATATTTCATACTTTTTATGCACCACATCAGAAAGGATACGTGGAGTGAGTTTGTCACGGCAGCCGTTTCACCCGTAATAGAATGCTTAATCTTACTGACACCTTGTTGAAAAATCATACATGTGTGTCTTAAAATTCATCTTTTTATGTTCTTCAAATGTTTGTTTCCTACATAACATACTTGAAGGATGGAAACGTCACCACAGATAAATCCTCCTTGGCAAGGATCTTCCTGCTCCCATCTACTCTCAGTTTGACTCTTGGATGTAGGAACCAAGTCATTACATGTCATTCAGTTTTTCTGCCTTAAGAATTCATTAAGAATAAATGTCCTGTGGAAAATAGTGGATGTAGTGTATAAATCATCCAAGGGAGTGCCTTCAGCTTCATACGTGTATATTGTCTTAAAGTTATCGACATTTATTTTAACTTTTAGATTGGATTGTTTACTATTGCTCTGTGTGAAGATACATATCTTTCAGTAAACTACATTTCTAACTTTTCCATAAGCTGATTTTGGTTCATTTTATCAACTGAAGCACACCCTGTTAGTGGGGAAAATGAACCTCAGGTTTTAAGCACTGGCTTGAGGGCAGTGAAGCCACTTAACATCATTTCTGCCTTTGACTGTTCCGTTTCCAGAGAGGGAAGCCTGTACGGAGTCTCTCAGTTCTTTAGGAGGCAGAACACTTGTTTCAAGAGATGTGACAGAAAGAAGAAAGAAATACATGAACTTTATGAAATGTTGACCTAGTTCAAATCTCAAAATGAGATCTGAGACAAAACACTAAGCGAGTGAGATGTTCACTAAAATAGAGTCCTACCTCTAAAACCTAGGTTAGCAGAAAGTGATTGACAGTTTGCTTGGGATATTTTAAATAATGTGGTGGTTTACAGTTTTTTCTAATCCATTTAAATATACATAATTTAAACCTGAGCTACTGACAGACACAAAGGAGTAGCCATTAGTTAGACACTTGGAACATCCTGTGTGTGCTTACTCAGAATCCAAGAACCCAGCACACAAATAATTTTATTGTTAATTTGTTGTATTTACTTTCATCTGCAGCATTTGGAGTTTAAAAATAGTGTCCAGGGTCTGAATAGAAATAGTGTCCTGAGGCCAATTATCATACTGACAATCATCAGATAAAATTCTGGACATGAGACTCTTTGCACTCTAATTATCTCTGAGGTTGAGAAATAAATGTCATCCATTAGAAAATCCTGTCCAAGTCAGGGCCTTCCCTACAGTTCAAAATTGAAATAGGTTTACATAACTAGCATTTAACCAGCTTTTACTTGGCTTTGGAGGAAAGATTTTTTTTTTTTTTTTTTTTTTGAGACAGAGTCTCACTGTGTTGCCCAGGCTAGAGTGCCATGGCTTCAGCCCAGCTCACAGCATCCTCAAACCCCTGGACTCAAGCCATCCTCCTGCCTCAGCCTCCCGAGTAGCTGGGACTACAGGCATGCGCCACCATGCCCGGCTAATTTTTTCTACATATTCTAAGTTGTTTGGCTAATTTCTTTCTATTTATAGTAGAGACAGTGTCTCGCTCTTGCTCAAGCTGGTCTTGAACTCCTGAGCTCAAACGATCCTCCCGCCTCAGCCTTCCAGAGTTGTAGGAGTACAGGTGTGAGCCACCACGCCCAGCCTGGAAGAAAAGAATCTTTTCTCAGCCTGATTTCTGTAGGGAAAAATCCTACATCAAAAATATAGGATGTCGTCCATGTGATAGGACAGAGTCTATTTCTTGTAACCAAGTGAAACATTTCTCGTGGTAGGGTGGACAATAACACAGTGTTAGAGGGTCAGAGCTTCAGGTTTCCACTGTTTTAAATATCCTTGGGTTTTTTTTTTTTTAACCCTTCCAAGGGAGCATCAGCTTTGGAAAGTGTGACCTGTGGGATTGTAGAAGGTGTACGAGGTAGTGGTGTACGATCTCAGAGAGCCTCCGTGTGATGCCAGTATGCCAGCCAGCTACTGCTGTGACCCACAGCAATAGTGTGAGTACCCACTACCACCATTTGTACAGCAGGGAGTTCTGGTTTTAGCCAATTGGTAGCACTGTGCGTATAAGGAGGTTCAGCACACACAGCTGCAGGACTCCATATCTGTGGCTTCTTTCCATCTCAGTATGGTAGAAACATATTCACTGCGTCAGGCTTTTATGTTTCTCCTTATCGCTCCATTTCTGTACGATACTCTAATTTTGATATATGCTGTATTTTCGTTAAATGACTAAAAGACATGGGGTTTTTGTAAGCAAGCTGGCCATACTGCCATTGTATTCCCTTCGCTTCAGTATGGTTTTAGAGTGCAGCTCAGTTATTAGACTTTCCTTGTCTACTAGTTCAATATACATACATCTTTGCTGTTTGAAAGGTGTTACAGCTGTCAAAGAATCTTCATGGACCTGAAGATAATTTCTTGTGAAGTTGAATGCAAGTGTACTGTCATTCATAGTGTTTATATAAAAATACCAGGAATCTTCACGTTTGCTACCTTGACATACAGCATAGGGCTGTCATGTCACAACATTGAAATACATTGATTTTTAAAAGCTTATATAAAAAAATAATAAGTCGTAAGCAGGGCTGGCCAGGGAACCAGTAGCCTGACGACAAAGGCCCTTGTTTATATGCAGGGCCAAGAACTTGGTATTTGTGCTCCAGGCAGTCGGGAGCTGCTAATAGATGTTAAGGGGTGGCGGAAGGGCGACAAGCAGATTCGTGTGGGAGAAAGCTCACCCCATGGCGTTTTGGAGGATGGGCACAGGAAGCTCTTTGGGCAGTGACACAAGTGTGATGATGGGGCCAGAAGAAGGAAAGAGAAGAGACACACAAGAAACATTTAGGAGGCAAAACCAGCAAGGCCGGGTGATTATGTTTGAGAGGAGAAAGAGGGCAGAGTGGAAGTTAGCACCCAGATAAGAGCTTAGGTGACTGGCTGGGTCACAGGATGCAGGCAGGGCCAGGCTGGGGCAGGGGAGCAGTGGGTGCTGAGGCAGAGTCAGGATGTGGAGTCTCCACTCATCTGCTGGATACGCCCCGGAGCTGGCAGCTGGCAGGCAGCTGGTTCTCAAATTCAGGAGAAAGTACAGACTAGATCCTAATTTGGTAACCATCAGTATATTGGTAGGTATTTTATTTATTTTTATTTTTCAATTTATACACTGACTTATTTTGGGTGGCAAATACTTTTGGATCAATAAAGCCTTATGGTAATTACCGATGTATAATTTGTTCATGAAGTCAAATTTGTATAAACCTTCTTAATTGAAAAAATAAATTTATATAGTTTTTTGCAGTGTTTGATGTGTGTCTTTTTTTTAGTTTTAAAGAAATAGGCACAAATAGTTGTACATATTTGTGGGGTCCATGTGAAATGTTTTGATACAGACAGTGTAATAATGAAATCAGGGTAATCGGGATATCCATCACCTCAAGCATTTGTCATTTCTTTTTGTTAGGAACATTCCAATTCCACTATTTTGGTTATTTTAAAAATATACAATAAATAACTTATTGATAACTACAGTTACCCTGTTGTGCTATCCAATATTAGATCTTGCCCATTCTAACTGTACTTTTGCACCTGTTAACCATCCCCACTCTATCCCTCTGCCTACTACCCTTCCCAGCCTCTAGGGACTGTCACTCCGCTCTGTCTCCACGAGATCAGTTGTGTTAATGTTTAGCTCCCACACAGAAGTGGGAGTGTGTGCCATTTGTCTTTCTGTGCCTGGCTTGTTTCACTTAACACTCTCCGGTTCCATCCATGCTGTTGAGAATGACAGGATTTCGTTCTTTTATGGCTGAATGATATTCCATTGTGTATGTGCACCACATTTTCTTCACCCACGTATCTGTTGACGGACACGTGGGTTGGTTCCCAGTCGTGGCTGTCGGGAGCAGCGCCGCAGTAAACGCGTGCGTGCAGGCGCCTCTCCGCCATGCCGATTTCCTTCCTTTCGGGCACACTGCTGGATGGTACAGTAGTTCTGTTTCTAGTAACTTGCATGCTGCTCTTCCTCGCGGCTGTACTGACTTACACTGCTAACTGGTAGGTGTTTAAACAGTGAGGGGATGTGAGAAGCAGGGGAGAGCATATAGACTAGTGTGAAAGACAAGCTGACGCCCAAACCTTGGGGGCCGTCAGTGGATGCAGGTTTGTTCTCAACCGGGAAATACAAGCTTGCTGTGTGGGCAAAAGCCTAGGGGAAGCCGACAGGAGGGAGGGGACAGTCTGGGCAAGCATGTTTGGTTCGCCACTGCTGTCCCCGCCCCCTGACTTTCTTCTTACCTGCATTGAGGAGGTGAATCCTTCTACAACTTTGGGACTCCTGTCTGTCCATATTTGTGAGGATTTATCCTCAGCTCTTTTTCTGTGCTGTGACTCTCCAGGCCATTGCCTTCATCTGTGCTGAAAAATCGCAAACCAGTCCTCCAGCCTAGACTCTCACCCCCCTGGGTCCCTCCAGCCACCTGATTTCTCGACACCTCCATTTACATGTGTGTCTTACGGTTACCTCAAGTGATCGGACTGTTTGGCATTGCTTCAGTTATGAACGCCTCCCCTTCCAGGGCCCTCCCTGCCCAACACATACATTCTTGTTCTGTAGTTTCAGCTTTGGTGCCTCCCCTGCCCAAATCTTTCCGTGACCCTTCAGGACTCCCACAGCTCTGTTCTCCCCTTGCTGAAGCGCCTGCTGCGCCAGGTTACAGTGGCCACTGACACGCCCGGCTGCCTTACTTGACTGTAAACTACTAGGAGACAGGGCTTAAGTCTTCATTGCTATTATATCCTCTTTGTTTAGTGAAAAATGAGACAGGAAGATACGAATGCAATAGCACTTGTGAGGGACTGATACCCTGAAAGGAAGAACACATCCTTCTCTGGGACTGAACGGAAGGAGGTGAGACTAGGTGCTGATCTGTGGATATTCGTAGGTTACATGGGAAGTTGACAGGGGCGAGGGACACAGTTTCATTAGTAAAGAAGGAGGTAAGGCGGTAAGAACGAGGGAGCGGGGCTTAGGTTTGGGGCTTGAGTGGAGTCATGAAGATACAGGCAGGCCGTCGAGGGGCCAGGTAAGAGATGACCGAGAGGGCAGCCACCCCACGTCAGGGCTGGAGCTTGGCGCCGGCCTCCTGCAGAGTAACTTGCAGTCCACTAAAACCGTTCCAGATTTCGACTGCCTTTTCCATTCATCGTAGAGATGGGTTTCTTCAGGATGGTTTAGGTCTACCAGTATTTTACCTGTAAGCTATGAAATTATTCCATTTACCTGTTACAAGAGTAGTGGCATCTAAAGACAGAATCCTAGTCTGTCTAACTGCTAGGGAGTTGATTGCTGTGCTTCATGAATCCCCACTTAATCCTCCATTTTCTAAATATTTACATATTAAAACAATGAAGATTGAGGTAAAACTCTTGTGCTTTATTTTTTTAAGAGAGAAAATGTCCATATTTCTTTCAATAATAAAAATGGAAATATGCTTATTTGAAAGTTTTGTTCTGAACATGACCAAGTTGTGAACTTAAAAGCCCACTCTTTTAGGGTGACAAATTCTGATAATAAAATAATGGTAACTTTTTAACAAAAGAACTGTCTAAGCACTGTTTCTTTTACCAAACCTTTGATCACTTACGAACACAGTGCTTTACATTAAGCATGTGGACATCCACACACACATATATGTGTCCACATAAATGCGTACTCTAAGATAAAGTGGAATTCTGTTTTTACAAGTAGTGGTCACATCTTTATAAAATGTGAATTTGAGTCCTGTAACGGCACTAATAAGTATTCAAACTGGAACTGATGGAGGGAAGTGGCTGAGAAACACCTGAATGTCCGGGTTTGGGGGGTGGGGAGTAATCAGTTACTGAACTCATGCGAGACAAAGGCCCTGTTCGCTCCGGGATGTAGTGCTCCGCAGCGGGGAGTCTTCTAGGGCATCCTCTGCCATGGACAGCAGGCTGCTGCTACTGCAGTCATAAATATACTATCTTTCTAAAACAGCCGTATCCCTTTCCTCCCCCAAAGGATTACTGAAGGTGGCTGCAGTTTACATTCTGAATACATAGCTGTCTGTTGAAGGAAGCATCTGATATTAAAACAGCCCAGGCATTACTCCAGCAGAAGACATAGCTACCTCTAAACTCCCTGCTAGATGCAGTCCATCAATTCTTCTGTTATTTTATTAATAATAAATACGTTTGAGAAATCCTACGCTTCAGCTGATTTCTCGGACAAGGACCGGAGCAAGTCCTTGTAGAGGGCAGAGTTCATGAAGCGGGGGTACGAGTCTCTGTGCATCAGCGTGTAGATCTGCAGCTGCGCGTCGTCGAACACATGCTGCGACGGCTCCGACATGCTCCTGTTGATGACTTCGCGCACGCGGGAGTCCAGGCTGACCTGCCCGTGGGAACGAACGCAACCTGTGAATCCGTCCCGCACTCCCACAGCTTGTTTTGTTTTCCGAAAATCCCAAACTGAACAAGACCACCCAAACTCTCGAAAGAGACGCTAAGAGCATAATGAACTGGGATCCCGAAACTCCAGTGGCCTCAGCGGCTAAACAGACCGCCGGGCCCACCGTGGACGGGGTAGGGCGTGGGAGGGGCCTGACGTTTGCATTTTTCACACGTTCCAAGAAATGCTGGCAGGGATCGCACTGATTTAGAAAACCGTAACATTGTTTTGCTTCTTTAAAATGAGCACACTATGTCTTTTGGAGAAAAAAGATAGCATTTGCTGGCTTATCCCTTGCTTTTTACTAATAACAGGAGGGCTAAAACCTGGAGGCCCAGGCTTCTGCCCAGCTAGAGCACAGTGGCAGGTTTCTGGGCACGAGTGCCAGGCCGACTGGCGGGGATGGGCACAGGGTGAGGCGGAGCTGACTCGAGCGCCCGAGGGCAGACGATGGCTGTGTTCAAATCCCAGCTCTGTGCTGCTCAGCTGTGCGGCCTTGGGCAAGGCAAATTCTGTGTCCTGGTGAACTCCTCCCCTAAAGTGGGGATGACGATGATGGTGATGGTAGTTTCTAGATCTTGGTGATTTAATGAGAATTTACTTACAGTGCTTGGCATCCACTAAGCCCTCAGGGAGATGTCAGCTATTATTGCTCTGATGTTTTGCTCATCCGAGATAAGACTGTCTCCTAGACCCGAGCAAACTACTGGGCTCAGACTTTTCCTGTAGGACGCCAGTCAAACAAGAGTCCAGGTGGAAGCTGCAAAGATGAACTGGCACACCTCTTCTGTACAAAGAACCTTAGCTGGGCATCTCTGCACCCGCTGGCCACTCGATGCATATGCAATTAACATAAAACTGAAGATACAGTTAGCTAAATCATTAACTTAAACATTGACTTCAGGGGTCTATCTGTCCGGATGCATATATCCGCCTTCCTCCTGGGAAGCCCCTCTTTCCTGCCCACAGGTGGTACCTCAAAGCAACACATTCAAACAGCTCCCGGCATCTCCAGGCCTCTTTCTTGCATAGCTCATGAAAAAATAAAACCACCTGTGTCCATGTCGTTCCCAGTCCTGCTTATCCTGAACTTGCCCTCTGGCTCTATGTTCAGTAACCAGGTCCTGCTGACCCTACCTCTTTTTTTTTTTTTTGAATCAGTCTCTCACTCTGCTGCCCGGGCTAGAGTGAGTGCTGTGGCGTCGGCCTCGCTCACAGCAACCTGAGACTCCTGTGACCCTACCTCTTTAACACTCTAGAATCTGCTCACCTCTTCCCTCCTCTTCGCCATGGCCCTGGTGGCGGTCACTCAGCATCTCCTGCTGGATCTGTGCAGCGGCCTCCTAACTGGTCTCCTGGCGTCGGCTTAGCGCCCTCCACGCCCTGCTCCACGTCCAGCCACAGGGCTCTTTCTGAAGTGCAAACCCCGCCCTGACACCCCACTCCACAGCCTGCACTGGCCTGCGGTGCCCTCGGGATCAAGTCCACAGTCTGAGCCTCTGAGGGTTCCCGTCTGCTGCTACCAGTTCCCAGCTCTGCCCTCTTCCACTGCAGAGCTGTTCGGAGCCACTTGGAATTAAAAAAGGAAGGAGCTAGAACTATCTTGTCCTTGTTGCCTCATCTAGAATAACCTTTCCCCTACCTACCCCATCCAAATCTACAGGGGCAAAGTCCCCTTGCTCCACAGGAGGGAGCAGGTGTGGTGAGGGTCAGAAATACCCCCGTGCTGTGCAGCTAACCAGTGAGAACAGAGGTTCAAACCTAAGGTGACCCCAGGGCTATGCTCTTAAACTTTTTCAAGCTTTTATGCTTCAAATAATAAATGTTTAAGTTTGGAAGGAAAGGGTCATCTTATATCATTTTTGCTTCATAAATTTGCTAAGATTTTTTTTGTTGTATTAATGCCTTAAAAGACATTGATGAAAAATCCTTCCTTAAAAAAAGAAAAACCCAACATAGCAAGACCCCATCTCAAAAAACAAAATAAAAAAAAAAAGGAAAATCATGACAAAATAAAAATATGTGGAAGCCACAAATTAAAGGACAAAAAGTCTTTGCTGCTTATTAATCCAAAATGAAAATAACTTTCTGAATTCAGTATTCAAACATGTCAACTGAGTATCTCCAACTTGCCAACACAAACTTAAGTCAGTCAACTCTCCTCCCATTTGGTCTGCCTAAGCCAGACACGGAATCATTTGAGACTTGGGTTTACCTTAAGCGAAACCAGACACGTCTCTTCGGCTGCCGTGGCAAGGCCCTCAGCGTGTCTGGTTTGGGCTCCTGAATTAGTCCTCTGACGTCCTCTGCCCCTAGTCAGCCCCTACTCCATTCTGCAGCCACGCTGGTCATCCAAAACCCAAATTCCATGATACTGTTATAGCAGGCTAAGATCCAAGGGCTTTCCAGGATGACAACCCCAGCTCCTCAGCACGGCACCCAAACGCCCCCAAGCTCTCGGACCACCGGTTTCCTAATCTGCTCCAGTGCCTGCCACCAGCCCTCGCGGCGTGGTGCGCGCCCTGTGCTCCTGGCACTGGATGCTTCACACTTGCCCTATCAGACGGGTTTACGCTTTCCTCCTGCCATCGGCTAGTCCTGTCCCCTGGGACGTCCTCATCCCCGCTGTGTTTCTGGCCACGTGCTTTTCAGTATCCTCCGTCCATCCGCAGCCTCTTGAGTGTCTCCTCTGCACCACGGCTCCACCCCACGGGCCTCTGTGAGCACCGCGCCGTGTCCCCAGGGTTCCTGTCTGTCTGCCCACTTGTCTGGGAGCTGCTTGACAGGAGAGGCCCTGCTTTGTCAACCTTACATTCGTACCAGCACACAGTAGGAAATAACGAACGACTGTATAATTAGAGCTACAAAGCACTTAATTGTGAGAACAATCTAACCTCCTAAATTTTAGATTCGAAGAAACTAAAACCTCTGAGAGGCTGGGCGTGGTGGCTCAAGCCTGTAATCCCAGTACTTTGGGAGGCTGAGGCAGGAGGATCACTTGAGGCCAAGAGTTCAAGACCAGCCTGGGCAACATAGTGAGACCTCAGGCTCTATAAAAAACAAGAAAAATTAGCTGGGCATGGTGGTGCCTGCCTGTAGTCCCAGCTACTCAGGAGGCTGAGGTGGGCGGGAGCATGGCTTGAGCCCAGGAGTTTGAGGCTGCAGTGAGCTATGACTGGGCTACCACATTCCAGCCTGGGTGACAGAGCGAGACACTGTGTCAAAAACAACAACAATAAAAAAGCCACTCTGAGAGGTGGAACCTTGCCCAATTTCACTCATCTGATAATTTCTCTGATATAACAAAAGGATACTCTGGGGAGAACCTCTGCAGCATCAGTATCTTATCAGTGATGCTGTTACTCTAGAAAATAAAGATACCTGTAAAAAGATTTTGCTCACGTAACAGGATAATTTTATTTCAAGGATGGGCTATAGGGTGTAATATTTATAAACAGTGTTAACAGTAAAATGCATAGACTCCCCCTCCAGGAGGATCTGATGAAAGTTACGGATTCTTTTTCCAGAAAAATGCACAAAACTTTTCATGAATTTCAGGGAGCACTTGGAGCCCATCAGTGGGCCCACAGTCAAAGGGATTTGATACTGGGAATGTGGACAGAGCTGTTTTCTACATTTCAGAGTGGCCGTTACGGTGCAAGGTGAGTGCGACCAAGCACGGAAGGCGTTAGTTCTACCCAAGGCCTCCTGGGAGAAAGCCTTGTGGCGGTCACATACCTCTTTAGGAGAAAGAATAGAAATGTAGTCGTCATATATTATTCTTGCTTTCTCTTCGATAATGTTCTTATTAGCTTCTTTTTTCAGTTCCTCACAGGCCATCCAGAAAAGCATATTTTCTTCACTGAATTCTGTTCGGAGGAATTCTCGGAAAGCATTTCTTCCTGCCGGGGTGATCATTAATTTGTCGAATGACTGAGCCCAGGCATTGACTTCTTCCAGCGTAGGAGATGGGCTTCGTGGAGACCAAGAGAGAGGGCAAAAAGGAATTGTTATTGGTAGTTAATTTGAATTTCATCACTAGAAATGTATCTTTCCTCCTCCGAGAGTGAAAAATGTATGCATTTAGGCCCTTTTAGGAAGGGGAAGAGCTGTTCTCATTTCCTCAAGCCTTTGGCAAACACACAAGTATGATGCCTCCACACTGTTCACCTGGACTGCATGGCTACTGCCAAAATGCCTGCAAACCAAGCTGCTGGAGTAACTGCTGAGAACACACTTGTTTACAACTAGACATACCTTGCAATAGTTTTTAAATTGTTAAAAGTAAAGAAAAATCCTACAACCATCTGACTCAGAATTTCCTAATCACCTATAACAGAACTAAGTCAGATCTGATGACACTAAACCTCTAGAATAACAATGGGGCAACTGTCTATTTTTCTTTTTTTTTTTTTTTTGAGACAGGATCTTGCTCTGTCACCCAGGCTGGAGTGCAGTGGCATCATCATAGCTCACTGTAGCCTCGAACTCCTGACCTCAAGTGATCCTCCCACCTCTGCCTCCCAAAGTGCTAGGATTACAGACATGAGCCACCCACCTGGCTGTAAGTATCTATTTAACATATTTTTAAATTATGTAATATTTGAGAAAGAGAAAAGAACATATATAACATAAATGCAAGTTAAAAAAGTGACAGTGCCAGGCGCGGTGGCTCACGCCTGTAATCCTAGCACTCTGGGAGGCCAAGACGGGAGGATAGCTCAAGGTCAGGAGTTCGAAGCCAGCCTGAGCAAGAGCAAGACCCCGTCTCTACTATAAATAGAAAGAAATTAATTGGCCAACTAAATACATACAGAAAAAATTAGCCGGGCATGGTGGCACGTGCCTGTAGTCCCAGCCACTTGGGAGGCTGAGGCAGAAGGATTGCTTGAGCCCAGAAGTTTGAGGTTGCTGTGAGCTAGGCTGACGCCATGGCACTCACTCTAGCCCAGGCA